>OU015758.1:30502208-30556855 GCA_907169655.1 Acomys percivali
CACACACACACACACACACACACACACACACACACACACACACACACACCTCAGTGTTAAATATTGTGGAGCTGGACTTAAAGGAAGTTATGAGCTGCCTAATGTGGGTACTTGGAATCAAACTCATGTTCTCTGTTAGTACAATATGTACTTTAACTACCAAACCATCTTTCTACCCCAGGAAATTGAAATCTTAAACTCTGAATTATAATCATGTGCCACAGAATAATGATATTTTGGTTGTCAACAGGTCAAACATATGATTATGGTCACATCTGCAGGCAAAAGCTTATTGTGTAATTCAAATGTTGGTTTCTGTACCCCTGCCCCCATATCTGGTTGTAATCCCTGTTCTGAAATTTTCCCATCTCAATGCTGTGTAAACACTGCTCCCTGAATGTCCCCTGAGATGCAGCTTACAGCCTGTCACTAAGCAAAGGAGTGAATAGGGCTGGACTTCCTGCCAGCCAGGGGAAGAGGAGTTAGAGAAGGAAGTAGAGGATTGAGCCACTGGAATGTTCCATCAAGTATCAGGAATAAGCTGGAACAGGAAAGGCTACAAAGTCTAAGTATTTCTGATATGTACTCTGAGAGGCAACCAAATTAGTTTAGAGGGTTAAGAATAGAGTAATAACTGCTCAGTTCTTATGTTGTGTAGCTTATTATTAAACAAATATAAAAGAGCCTCTATTATTTGATAGCAAAATTAAGAGAGAACTTGAGAAACAAAAACAGTTTTATAAAAATGGCTTTAACACCCATCAGAGTATGACATGGAGAAAAATTTCATATGCCCTTGTGTTGCCAGCCATTGTAAAATTGTAGCTCAACACATTACATATTTGTGGCAGTTTGGGGGTTATAAAATGTACTGTCCTGTTGGTTGTACAAAAATATAGTCTACACTTGATAACAACTATATTACTGATATGTGTTTTCACTTTGTGTTTCAGTTACTTTAAAAAAAAATACCTGACAAATGCTACTGAGGTAACAATTGATTTCAGCTTATAATTCTGTGGATTTGAGTTTGCCATGGAAGGGAAGTTCTGGGGACAGGAACAAGAGGCAGGTGGTCACATTGCCTCCATGATCAGGAAGGAGAGAGTGATGAATGGTCTGTTTGCTTTCTCCTTTTTTATTTAGTCCAGGACCCTAGACATGGGAATGGTGTAGCCCAAGATTAAGATGGGTCTTCCCACTTCTGTTAACCAAAATGGGATGATTTCTCACAGATAGGCCCAGAGGCTTGACTCATGGCTGATTCTAGGGCCTGTCAAGTTGGTAATGCCAACTATTACAACGTGCTTTTATTGTTTTTGAGTGTAATTCTACTTACTGAAAAAACTTACTGGACCAACAACATTGCTCAGTGGGTAATGGTACTTGCTGTAAACCTGATGACCTGAGTTCAGACTCTACAACCCACAAGATGGGAGGCAGTACCAACTTCCATAAGTAGTCCTATGACCACACACATGCTGTGGCAATCACCATATATCCCACATACAAATATAAATAAATTTAACATAATTTTCAAAAATGTACTGTAAAACAGTGTACCTTGTTGAGCCAGAAGTACTCCTGCCTTGTGTTTTTCACATCTCTTGATTGCTTCAAGAAGAGAAGGTGAGTGACTGCCATCTCTCTTTGCATCAGTACAGTCTGTGATGAATGTTTGCACAGGGACATCAGAACGCATTCCCATGTTCTTTTGGTGACATAGGCTTAGTTTGCCTTTTCTAGTGAGCTCCATACCCAATGGTATCATGTTCATTTACCTGAGGGAAACAGATTTCCAAACAAAGCAGCAGAAATAAAAGAAGAAATGTTGCTGAATAAATGCTTAAGTGGCAAGGCAAGGCTTAGAAACTAAAGTCATGTGGAAAGAAAAGCTTTTTCTTGAATTTCATTAAAGCATTAAGAGGCAGTTATAAAAGGTGAAAAAGCATGTGTCCTTATATAGGAAGTAGTGGTTGATTGTGATCCCTCTAAAGATAAAGCCACATCCTAATCTTATGATCTGTGATCATTACTTTATTGGAAAGAGATGTGACTAGGAATCTAGATGAGATTATCTTGGATTTTTGGTGAACTGTAAATCCAGTAACGTATTTTTATATGACAAACAGAGGCAGTGTAAACATAGAAACAGATGGCAGGTTAATGTGGCCACAGATCAAAGGATGCTGATGCTTGCTGAAAACTGGAGGAAACCAAGAACACGTTACCCGCTGACCTCTCAAGAGAAAATCCAAGCCTGCTAAGACCAAATTTTTGAACTCTTGCCTTAGGACTCTAGAAAAGACAATCTTCCTGGTTTTAGATGGGGAGAGATGGAGGGAAGGAAAAAACAAATCGAAAGATGAAGGAAAGAAAGTAAAGGGAAGAAACAAAATTCAATAAACAAAAATACCTAGAACTTGTCATAACCTGATAAATTAAAGATATTTATAATGAAAGCAACAAAACAGCGAAGAAATGAATTTTTAAAGGTATGTGTGTGTGTGCACGCATGTGCATGCGCATGCACGCGCGCATGTGTAATTATTTTTAATTTATTCAGATTACAACATTTTGTTTGTTTACTTGGAACATTTTGGTTTTGTAACTTTTTGAAATGGGATTGTTTTCATCTTTTCTCAGGAAATCTTATTTTCACTGTATGGAATCATACTATATTTTATACGTTGATGTTCATATCATAAAACGGTACCAAATTAATCTATCAAGTTAAATATATATTTATGATATGTTATAAAAAAGAAAGTAAAGGGAAGGAGGGGAAAATGAATTAAAATGTAAACATTACCTGAATCTCTGAGCAAACAAAACCAGTTAGGCTTCATAAAGTAATCTTGTTTGATTCGCAAACATGTAAAATTAGGGCTAATTCTTTTTTTTTTTCTTTGAGAATTTATTTTATGTGTATGAGTGCTATATTTGCATGTACACTGGCATGCCAGAAGAGGGCATCACATCACATTATAGGTGGTTGTGAGCCACTGTGTGGTTCCTGGGAATTGAACTCAGGACCCCTGGATGAGCAGGCAGTGCTCTTAACCTCTAAGCCATCTCTCCAGCCCAAAAGGCTAATTTTTATAAATGCATATTATTACACACACACACACACACACACACACACACACACACACACACACACATTTATATACATTATATGTGTGTGTGCCTTAGCTTATGTTTTTAAGATGGGTAACAGGAAAGTATGATTGCCTCATATGGTTATGTTCCAAGATCTCTTGTCACCAGGCTGAAGAACCAATAAAGCAGGTGATAGGATTCAGCTGATCATTGAAGGCCTGAAAAGTCAATGATGCCATTCCCATTCCAATGTATGAGAATGAGGTTATAAGTGCTGGCCTAAGCCCATCTGTCTAGAACCAGCCATGATGTCTACCAGACTAAAGACCATTGATGTTTTAAAAGAAAGTGTTCTTTACAAATCTCTTTGGGGGAGTTCTGTGATGCCTACTGCAAATCTTAGTTCAGTAATGCAAAGAGTAATCTTTTACATACATTCAAACACTCAAATATTTTACCAGCTATCTTTGGAGGCAAAGACAAGCAGATCTCTGAGTTCTGGGCCAGCTGGTCTAAGGAATGAGCCCAGAGCAGCCAGGGCTACACAGAGAAAACCTGTCTCAAAAACAAAACAAAAACCAAAGACAGTAAAGTAGCTAATCTGATCCTGAGAAGCAAGCTGGTATGTTGTTTTTAAATATCAGTACTGCCTAATTGTTTATTATCTGTATTATCAGTTCTTCAGTACACCTGGCTAGGAATCGATTAAGACACAGACAGTTGTTATATTTTAAAATAGCCTTAGTTAACCTGGGGAAGAACAGATATCAATCCTCTAAGCTACCTCCCACAGTGGGGCAGGTATGGGATCCCTGCCCCAATCTCATGCCATCTGGCTCTAATAATTTCTATCAAGAGACCTCCCATCCATAATCCAAAATACTTGCTAATGTTCTTCATCTGAGCCCAGTTCTCCATCCACGCCGGCCATATGCTTCTCCTCCATCTAACCCATGGCAGTCTCCCTCTGATTTTCTTCCCCAGATTATTTTCTCCTCATCTCCTCTGCCCTGCCCAGGTGGGATGGCTTTTTACTAATTAGCATCAAAATACATCAGACCCTGCCCCCAACACTGTTAAGTATCATTTCTCCAGGATCTCTGCTTCAGTTCCTGCTTCTGGTTCCTGCTTTAAGTTTTTATACTGACTGTCCTCAATGATAAACTGTGGTCAGAATGTGTAAGCCAAATAAACAGTCCCCTCCCCAACTTGCCTTTGACCGTGGCCTTTTATCACAGCAATTGAAAGCAAGCTAGAATAGAAATAGAATAATTTCACAATTAAAATTAACTTAGAAAACGCCATGCTTCATCAATAATGTAAGATTGTATTTGTGGCTAGCATTACAAATGTTCCTGTATTTTTATTCCGTCTTCCCTTTAGTACATGCAGAAGCTACATTGTTTTCTAGATCTCCTGGTCAAACACCACCAAGTGAGTAGTTCTACCAATGTCCAGCGATCTAAAGTGGCACCTATTGCTTCCAGGCATTTAATAGTCACTGCACAATTCACACACTGTCTTTCCTTGTACAAAGTGCAGTGTTGAGGTGAAGTCACCAGTAGACAAAAGAAGCCTCAGTCACCACAAGGAAAGACATGCAAAATCCCCTGGATTCTCAGCAGATTTGCCTAAGATCCTGTCATGTGATAGTGTTCCGAAGTCATGCTATGATTTTTTGGCTGTATGTATCTGTATGTGTGTATGTATGTTTCTTACTTAATGTATTTGATAAACAGAATTTGCATACTAACCTGAGTTAAAAGCTTTCGTGGTTTTTTGTGCTCCCATAGGTCAGATGAACATGCCTCAGTTATATGGAAATCATCCCTTTTCAAAAGTATTTAATATGCAAAACAGTTCAGTCAATAATTTGTGTCATTAGTCTCTAGCATTACATTTTCTAATCAAAATTAACAATGCCTTAGATATTTTTATTTATATGTACTTTTTCAAACTTAAACCTTGGTATAAAGATTACCAATCGATAAAAAGACCCATTGGTTTAAACAGTTTTCTAATTTCCTAGTAACAATGACATCTTAGCCTGTTTCCTGGGAAACAGAGTATGAGGTTGAAATGCGCACACAGGAAGACTTTTGAGATCATGTTCTTGGTGCCAACTGTCTTGGTGACCTTGAACACATTGAATTGAAAGGTCCTGCTCAGGGGCCTGCACTCTCCCGCGGTGACAATGTCGCCGATCCTTACATCCCTGAAACAGAAGGACAGGTGCACAGACATGTTCTTGTTGCGCTTCTCAGAGCAATTATACTTCCAGATGTAATGGAGATAGTTCCAGCAGATGATGATGGTCCTCTGCATCTTCATCTTTGTCATGACACCTGCCATAATCTGACCTCCGATGAAGATTTTACCAGTGAAGGGGCATTTCTTGTCTATGTAGATGCCCTCCATGGCCTCCTTGGACGTCTTGAAGCCTAGACCGATATTTTTGTAGTACTGAAAGAGTTTTTCCTTGCAGGTTTCTCCCAGCAAAACATGCTTCTTGGTTTTTTGTTTTGTTTTGTTTTGTTTTGTTTTGTTTTGTTTGTTTTTTTATTAACTTATTCTTGTTACATCTTCTTGTTTTAAAAGATTGTATGTAGGCTGCTTTTTGTAAGTACGCTCTGTCTGAATGTCCGCCATCTTCCCAGCAGGCTGAGAAAAAGAAAGTAGAAATATTCTTAGGCATGATTAACTGATAAATAGTGAAAAAGCCACCATGCTGGCCAGTTTTTTGTCAACTTTCATGGTCCTCTCCCTCATACTAAATGAAATGTTGGTGGCAGAATCATGTGAAGGTCTTCTTGCAGATGGCTACAGGTGCACCGAGGTCATGAGTACAACAGCTCTTTTATGTCCTAGAGACCTTTTTTTCCCTGAGCATCTCCTATTCTGCCTCTTACATTCTTTCCTCCCGGATGAGAGAGAATTGGAGCGGGGGGGGGGGGCATATAAATGTTTAAAACTGTCAATCAATAAATGCCTAAACCTAATAAATGACAAGAAAAAATTAGAGGCCCAAATTTGAGCTTTCTTTCCAACTGTTGATTCAAATGTATGCTGCTTCCTTAAATCCTACCTCAAAATACTGCAACAGCAACATTAAAATGACCATGCCTATGTGTGAAGGCCAGCCTTCAAACTGGCCCTAGTGACTGTCTTGTATTGCTTCCTGTTATTGTAATAGAATACCAGATACCAGATATGGTGTTAACAGAACATAGAGGTTTAATTCACTTATGATTCTGCATGGTAGAAAATCCAAAAACATGGCCCCAGCTTCTGATGAGGGCCTTCTTGCTGCATTGTAAGAAGGCAGAAAGCATCACATGGAAAGAAGCCTTATAGACAGAGATCAGTGTTGTTTTTTTTTTAATCAAAACTACTCTCATAATAATTTAACTGAGTTCTCCATTAATTCTCAAACAATACATTTGTAACCCAAATTGAGTCTTCATAACCCAATTACTTCCTAAAAGATCTATGTTTCCATACAGGGGCCTTTAAGGGACATTTTTTGTGTCCTAACACTGGTAAGCCTTAGTGTGCATGCCTCTGCATAGAACGTCCTCAGATCAAGTAGAGCAGACCTACGAATCAATAAAATATTGGCATAAAGTTTTGTTACTTGAGTCTAAGTCTTAAAAGACACCACAGATGTCATATTATATAGATCATCTGTCCTGGAAGGAAACAGCCACATGTTGTGAAGCTGTTGAAGTTGTGAACAAAACAACATGGGTAGGAGATAAAGATAAAACCAAGGTCAAAGCCACCTTGGCAAATCAGGGGAATGAGCCAAGATGAAAGTAGCTTCCCATGCCATCTGGTAAATCATGAGGGACCCCCTAAAACAAATCTAAGGAGCCAATCTTTTTTTCAAATTCCTGAAATACAGAAACCGTGATGAGCTAGACTTAATATTGTTTCACATCAGTAAGTTTTAGAGTAATTTGCGACAGGGAAATAGATAAATATTACATTACCACACATAAAAGAACAGAGTTCTGGGATTTAAATTAGCTTATAGAAGAGATTATATGAACTATTATATGCTTCGTTGTTAATAAGTATTTATATGTAAAACGGCTTGCATAGCTCAGTGTAATAGTGTATGCCTATAACTCTAATACTCAAGAGGCTGAGACAGGAGGATCAAGGGTTCAAGATTACCCTGGACCACATGGTAAAACCTTGTCAAAAGCAAAACAAAGAAAGACAAAGACAGGGCACATTTTATCCACAGGATCTGGAAAATTCAACCTAGTACTGACATGAAAGTCTCCTCCCCGAAGGCCAGCTCTCATAATGTATGAAGGTGCAACACAAGCTCTTGAGGGAGAAATGTTATCAGTAGTCTCACTCAGCTGCAAATCCTGTGAACTACAGTGATTACCAGGCCAACAAGACATCTCATTAGTAGACTAGTGTCACTAATATCTTGGAGGTAACCAACTCTTATCTGATTGGACTCAGGCTCCACTCAGTAGGAGAAAACCATTACCTGGTACTGTGAACCTAGCCAAGCACCTATACACAGAGCTATTATAGAACCTATAGTTTCCAACTGCCATCTATATATTTACCCTTGTATCCATGTATAAGTACAACTTTTGCCCCTTGTCAAGCAGTTTCTTTTTACACCTGACAGAGGCTATTATAGAGAACAAGTGAGTGGTCAGCCACAAATGGGACATCTACAACACCACAACTACACCTAAGGCTCAGGGAACATTGTGGAAGAGGAGGAGGAAGAGTGTAAGGGCCAGAGGACTGTGGTGAGGTATCATCATCTGGATACTATAGGGCTGTCTCACCCATGAGTTCTCAAGCGTATTGTTGCCTGCATATGACCATGAAAGTTGACTTGCCAACATGGGTAGGAGAAGGTTCACAAAGTCCACCCCTAGTCAGAGAATTCTAGGCAGTATATGGCTGCTAAGGGAAGGAGAATCAGCTTTCTTCAGGAACGAGCCCCCTGGTATGTTACTCAAGTTTAAGTGGTTAGTCCCAAGTCATGTATCTGTAAGCATCGCTAACCAGACATACGTATACATTACGGGAGAAGAGGTCATAAGTTTGAAAGTGGACATGGGAGAATTTAGAGATGGGAAAGGGAAAGATGATAGTAATACAGTTTACTCATGTATGGAAGTCTCAAACTATAAAAATAAAACATTACCAGTGTCATTCTATAATGAGTTTGTTTTCCTTGTAACATAACAGATATCACCTATCTGGAAATTTTGTCATGTATCTCAAAAGGTAAAATAGTTGCATCTGACCAAATTGTTTTCCTATCATTTTGAGGTTCATATTGATTTTCCTGCTTATAGTAGTTTGATTCTATGCACTTGTCTTTACTACTATCATCACTCTAATATACTCATCTCTCACATGGACTATTACAATAAACTCTAATTTATATCTATTGGCTTTTTTCCATCTCATAATAACCATTAAAGTTATAATGATCCTTTAAAAACACATACCTATATAATACCACGACTGGTCTTCTCCCACTTAAAATCTTTAAATGCTTGGAAGAGTTCATTAAGTAAATGTTATAAAGACAAAGCATGTCCTATATAACCTCTGCTGAGTCTGTGCCTAGCAGTCTTTCGAGCCTTGCCTTCCACTCTTCCTCATCTCGCTCTGTGGTTCTACCCCACAGTAACCTTCTTCCGGTGATTAGCTCTCATCTTCTCTGACCCCCAAGGATGCTTTGTTTCTGAGACATGGTCTCTCCATGTTTCCCTGTCTGGTATAACACTCTTCCTATCTCAGCCTCTGGAGTAGTTGGAACTACATCCACACACCACTATATCCAGCCAACCAATGATGACTGTGTATGATATTTCCTCTGTTTTGAAATCCCTTCCTTTTCTTCTTTGTCTACTCTAGGCTCTGCACCCTTCATATTTAATGGGTATGTCATATTATTACCAATATTTTGGCTAATATTTCTTTTTGATTTCCATAGCATCATATATTTGTCCTTCGTACAACAGTTAAATTGAAAATTTACATTTGTTTGTGACATTATTTGATTAATAGCAAGGTTCCCATATCTGCTATCAGAGAAGGCACCATATCTACTAGCATTCACTTATATATTCCGTAGAGCTTGCCACAGTGCTTGGATAATAATGCATGTTTCATTAAAAAAATGAATATCTGATTGCCTGATTTAATGAGCTCATGTGACGATGAATGTTTCCTTATAACCAGACTACTGAGGTTCAAATTCTGTCACTTCCTAACTCTGTAATATTAAAGGTGATTTTAATGCATTGTTCCATAAAGTTGATCTCTGTGAATTGAAAATAATTAAAAATTTTAAATGAGTTAATATACACTGAAGTCTTAAAATAATTCCTAACAAAGTAGATACTGCCTTTGGTTGCTGCAATCATTAGCATTAATAACACACCTAGTCAATCTAATATGCAGATTCCTTAGGTCATAATCATCAGTTCTTTAAAATAACTTTATTCTAAATATATAATTCTAAATGTAGTTTCTATAGATAAAGAATTTTAAGTGTCTATGTAAACAAGAAACTTTGTCAAAAGCAAATAGCTAAAGCAGTGGCTGATAAATGTTTTCTGAGCTATTCAGTTTAGATTCAGGTATAAGGATACTCCTTTAACACCATGTCATCAGTATTTGTTTAGTATTTTGCTATTTATGTAAAGCATTCAGGGTAGCGGAGGGTCAGGAACTTAAGAACATCTTGACTTTGTAGATTTGTTTTAGGGGCCCTTCATTGAGGACATCTCAAAAAGTTCCATACTTTTTAAAAAATAATAATCGCCAGCAATAGTTGAGTCCACTTTCTCTGCAGTGTTTTTCTGGTTGGCTACTTAATTCTGAGGCTCCCTCATTAATCTTGATTTAAGCCTCAATAATGGTAACCAATTAAAATCATATAAAATGCTATTGGTCTCTTCGGATTATATTTCCACACTCAGACACTGACATGAAACTATTCAAGCAGCAGTTTCCTTCTTATTGAACAATGGGAACTTTTTAGTTCATTGATAGAAACCAATCCTTGTTACAAAGTTGTAAGTGCTGGCATTTGGTCATATTCTATTCTCTCTTGTAGATGTATCCATCATGGACTGCTGTTGACCTAAGAAGCAGCTACTAGAGTGTGGGGTATTGGATATGCTACTACTGCTACAATCTCCTCCTCATCTATCCTCCCTCTTAATCAAGAAAAATAACCTCATACTTTCCAGAGACACTGAGATTATCCAGCCCTTGAAACCTAGGTCTTTTCACTTTAGGTAAAAGAGAAGAAAGCTTTTTAAACTTTCTGCCAGATCTTGGTTTTCTGAGGAAGAGACCTCTCTGGGAGAAAATAGAAGAAAGTTACCTGGGACTAAGGACAGCTCAGACAGCTGTGCTTTGTAGTCACTGAAAACAGAACTATCTTTACTGGAAAAGATTCATGTGACATAACTCTAAGGGGAAGAGCAAAGGTTACAGGGAAGAAAACTAACCTAAAAATCCAAGGACCATCCTACCAGTTTGTCCAACATTAAAATTCTATTAGAAATTCACTTAAAAATGAAATTCAAGAGATTTTAACAGATAATTCCTATTTTAAAATCAGGCCCTGTATCAAATCAACTTCTTGAAAGTGAATTTTGGAAACTTTGGAAACTTTCACATCTGAAAGTTCTGACCTGAGGCTAGATGTGCCGTGCAAGGACAGGTTGGAGGAACAGACTATGTGTGATGAGTGAGTGGGTCTCTGGCTGTGGAGACAAGTTTGCTATGTGTGGTGACTATGAGGAGAAAAAGGGAAAGTGGATTTTAAATTTTCTTACTTGAGATTTTTAAATTTTTATTTAAATAAAATATTTACTTTAAATAATCTCCATTGTAACCTCCTCCCTCTTCTCCTCAGAAAAGGGAAGCCACGCCCCACCTCACCCCAGCACATCAAGTTGCATCAGAACTGAACTCATCCTCATCCACTGAAGCCAGGCCAGGCAGCCCTGCCAATCCACCTACCAAACCATCCTTCCAAAATGTACCTTGCCTATAAGATGTGCAGGGATAAAGATAGAGCAGAGACTGAGCAAATGTCCAACCAATGCCTAACCTGAGAGCCACCCAAGGAAGAGAGCCAACCCTTGACACCACTATGTTTACAGTCAGGAGCCTAGCATAACCATCCTCTGAGAGGCCCCACCCAGCAGCTGACCAAATCAGATGCTGAGACTCACAGCTATTAGGCCAAGCTTGGGGAGTCCTGTAGAAGAGTGGTGTTAGTGGTGAGGAGTGAGCATAGAAGGCCCCAGAGGAGACAAGAAAACCACAAGAAGGCCAACAGAGTCAATTGACCTAGGCCCATGGGGGCTTACAGAGACAGAAGCATCAAGCAAAGGGCATGTGTGGACTGGATCTAGGTCCCCTACACATATGTAACCAATAGGCAGCTTGATCTTGATGTGGGTCCCCTAGTAAGACGAGTGGGTGCTGTCTAAGACATGGACTTTGTTGCCAACTTATTTGATATTTATAATAGAAAATATAATGCAAAATAACATAGGATAAGAGGGACACCATGTTTCTTTCAGAAGCACATATACAAGGAGGGACACTCAGATAAAATTGCACCATCATTTCTTTGTCAAGACTATCCTGTTAGAGAAACTTCACTTTCCTAAATATCTGAGAGATCAGCTTTTTTCTGATGATGTTATAATCAGTCAAATGCCTGGGAGTCTTCACAGTACTCAGATTAGGCAAGGAGGAGTTTATTCAAATGTTTTGTTAACTCTGAGTGCCAAAGGCTTGTGAACTGGGCTGATACACTCAGTGGGGGTATATCTCTAAGTCTGGAAAACTTGAGGCTATGGCTGTAAGCTCAGGTTTAGATGCTTACTGCTGTGGGCATTTTAGCATCAGTGCCCCAGCACTTATCACCTGAAGTTATCCCTGATTTGCAGCAGCTAGCACTAACAGGTTGTCACCAGCTAGTGGTACAGCCCTTGGGTGTTGGTTGTTGGGCTCTCATAACAGCAACCAGTATTAGAGATGCTTCCATCCCAGCTGTGTAACACCTCCAATCAGTGGGGACTTGAGCTCTTTCTGTGGCTATTCACACAGCTCTTTAGCTTGGTATCAGCACCCTTAACCCTCATGACTTCTGAAGTTCCTGGAACTGTTCTACAGACCAGGGCCCATAGATCCTGATCACCTTCTGCTTCTTTCATTTCTTCTCTTCTTCCTCCATCTTTTGTCATCTCTACTGCCTCTGTATCTCACTGTCTGTAGACCCAGATGTTCTCTGGAATTCTTCACCTGCCCTCTTGGTACTGCTGCCTCCTCCACTGCCACCACTTGCTAGTGCTCTGGTCACTGCCAATACAGCAGCTGTTATCTACTTGTCATCAGGATACCTCTACTGCCACTACTGACACTGCTGTCACCATCTCTGCTTCAGTTTACTAGCTCAACTGACTCTACCCATGATCAAGGTAACAATTTGACAAGAGAAGACTATTTAAAAAAAAAAGATTTACATTTATTTATTATGTATACAGCAGTTTGACTGCATGTGTGCTTGCAAGCCAGAAGAGGCTAGATCTCATTGTAGATAGTTGTGAGCTACCATGTGGTTGCTGGGAATCGAACTCAGGACCTTTGGAAGAACAGACAGTGCTCTTAACCTCTGAGCCATTTCTCCAGCCCGAGAAGACTATTTTTGAGAAGCTTTAATAGTACCACATTATGGGACCTTCCACAGAGTGTCTCCCAACTAGCTTGAAAAGTGAAACAAAGAGTCTAGTGTGCTGGCTAGTTTTATGCTGACTGACACAAGGGAGTCATCTGAAAGGAGGCACCACCAACTGAGAAAATGCCTCCATAGGATCTGGCTCTAGGGCATTTTATTAATTAGTGATTGACAGAGGAAGGCTCAGCCCATTTTGTATGGTGCTATTCCTGGGATGGTGGATCTGGGTTCTATAAGAAAGCAGGCTGAGCAAGACATAAGAGCAAGTCAGTAATTAGTATCCATCCATGGCCTCTGTATCAGCTCCTGTCTCCAGGTTCCTGCCCTGCTTGAGTTCTTGTCCAGACTTCCTTAAATGATCAACAGTGATTTGGAAACATAAGACAAATAAAGCTTTTCCTCCCCAAGATGCCTTGATTATTATGACTCATGAGAGCAATAGAAACCCTAAGTAGGACACCTAATTACGTGACCAGAGTAGTAAGTGATATGTCATAGTGCATATGTGTAACATGCAGAATTATTTTGTAATTTTCATCAATTATAGTGCATTTTCTACTTCCTCCAATTAGCCACCTTACCAAGCAACCAATCACTGGCCCTCTAACTCTGAGCCACCAATGAAGTGTTCCTCACCTTGTGCTTAAGAAAGAACAGCTGCAGAGTAAGCAGTGGTCAGGTAGAGTTGACTTAAGCTCTCCTTGGAGTGTTGTCTTCTAAGGTCAATATAGATTTGCCTATAGATGTCTATAGGAATGTGAACAGAGAAAGGCCTTTGGGTTGGGAGATGTAGGTTCAGCTGGAGAAAAGTTTCTTTGGAGTATTAGTGAAGGGTTTAAAATGGTGGAACTATACCATGGTTTCTATTCAGATCATAGAAACCTTTTGCCTTTTGAAATAGCTGGACTATCTGGGAGGCAGAACCATTGTCTGCTAAAGGCATGCTTAGCTAGCAGCTCTGTCCCTTGAGGCAGCAAGCAGAACATGAGAATGAATCTGACAGGTACTCAAGCCATTGATTGCCTTGGGACAGACAAGTCAAATAGTTTGAAAAGTGAAAAACATCAAGCAATATAATCATATTATATATAATAATTTTATAATGTAACATAAACATATACGGATTTATATATTTATACATATATGCTTATATGTGTGTGTATTTCATACATAGACACACAGACACATACACATATACATATATACACATATATACATTATTATGAAATTAATATTAACACAGTCCTGGGGCAAAGACCCTAAAAACCATTCACTTGATAAAATCAGAGTCTGAATTTGAGAGTTTATTAAGTGGGTAGAGATTGACTGGAGAGAAACTGTTCTTACAAAGGAGTCCAGACTGCTTTTTGCAGGGAGTTTTTGAAGGCAAAACCTATATATAGCCTAATGGCAATTTTAAGGTAAGTAAAGCAAGCAAGCAGTTTAACAGAAGCAAGAAGGCTAGTTAGCTGGGGGAATCTTGACCTCAAGTCCCTGGATCAGGGTTGTGTAATTTTCATGGAAGAGGATGTAAGCAGGAGGTCAACTCTTATTCAGACAAAAGATGGAGGAACCTTGGGCCCCATCACAACACTATTTAACAGAGTTTTGTTCTTATAACGAACTCTGTTAACTAAGCCTAACTCCTGCCAAGTGACTAGGGATGGTCAGGTGCCTGTTTCCATGATCACATTAATTTGATTTCATGTTTATATAATGATATACAAAGCCCCAAAGAGTAGCAAATGTTTTGTTTTCTGTCTTTTGACTAAATCTTTACATGTGCTCTCTTTTAGTAACTCACTCACCAATACAATATTTGAGACTCTTTCCATGGATGGTTGAGAATACACTGTCATACAATGAAGAGCCAAATAAAGACAAGACGAATAGACAAAGAAAGAGGTTGGGTGTAGATTTAGGTTTTCACTTGATATTTGTCAGTTGCATTAGAAAGGGATTATATATATACATATATATATATATATATATATATATATATATATGAGAGAGACAGAGAGACAGAGAGAGAGAGAGCTGGAAAGGTGGCTCAGTGGGTAGAGGCACTTGCCACTAAGACTGATAACCTGAAGTCAATATCCAGGCTCCACATAGTGGAAGAGTAGAACTGACTGTTAAAAGCTGCTCCTTTACCTATATGCATGTCCTGTGGCATATGCACAAGTACACAAAGATACATACACACACACACACACAGACATACACACATATATACATGCATGCACACTAATAAACAAATGCAAATTGAAATTTAAAAACATGATTAAAAATAAAAGCTATTACCTGCAAAGAGGTTTTGTGGCAGGCTTAGAATATGCTAGTGTGTGAAGGGAAGATGGATGTGGTAGGAACAGAGACTTTGTCAATTAACATATTACTAGCAATAGTCTTTTGTTTTGTTTGGCTTGGATCATTACAGGTGTGAGCCTCATGCAAAGTGTAAACGTGTGCGTTTTGTTGTTGTTGTTTTGGAGACAAAATATCACATTCTAATGAAGGCAGGCACAGAACCCATCATACAAACCATAGTTCATATTTAAGAGATCCTTGTTTCTTTTAGGTCATGAAAATATTCTTCTGTTTTCTTCTAGAAGATTCTTTGTTTGGTCTTCACATTTAAACATTTGACAGATTTTCAACTAATTTTATATATAATGAAAGGAATGAGGCATAGATTGTTTGTTTCCATATTAATAGTTAATAGAAAACCATTTGTTCAAAAGCTCACCCACCCTTTCACCACTGAATTGTATATTGGTTACAAATCTTTTTAAAAAATGTTATATTAATTTATTCATATTACATCTCAGTTGTTAACCCATCCCTTGTATCCTCCCATTCCTCCCTCCCTCCCATTTTCCTCTTACTCGCTTCCCCTATGTCTGTGACTGAGGGGGACTTCCTCCCCCTGTATATGCTCATAGGGTATCAAGTCTCTTCTTGGTAACCTGCTGTCCTTCCTCTGAGTGCCACTAGGCCTCCCCATCAAGGGGACATGGTCAAAAGTGGGGCACCAGAGTTCGCATGAAAGTCAACCCCACTCCCCACTCAACGGTGGAGAATGTCCCGTCCATTGGTAGATCTAGGTAGGGGTTCGAAGTTTACTGCCTATATCGTCCTTGGCTGGTGCCATAGTTTGAGCAGGACACCTGGACCCAGATCTGTGTGTCATAATGTTCTTCTTGTAGGTTTCTAGGACCCTCTGGATCCCTCTATTTCCCCATTCTCCCATGCTTCTCTCACTTAAAGTTCCAATAGGATGCCATCCCCTCTGACCCACTTTCCTGGTACTTGAAGACCTTCAGGGGACATGCCCCTTGGGCTAGTGTCTCGATATAAGTGAGTATATACCATTTGTCTCTTTTTGCTTCTGGGTGAACTCACTCATTATGATAATTTCTAGTTCAATCCATTTGTCCGCAAATTTTGGGAATTTCTTGTTTTTAATAGCTGAGTAGTATTCCATAGTGTAAATGTACCACGGTTTCTTTATCCATTCTTCTACTGAGGGACACTTAGGCTGTTTCCATGTCCTGGCTATTATGAATAAGGCAGCTATGAACATGGTTGAGCATATGTTGTGTGATGGAGAATTTTCTGGATATATTCCAAGGAATAGAATAGCTGAGTCTTGAGGAAGCCCTATTCCTAATTTTCTGAGAAAGCACCAGATAGATTTCCAAAGTGGTTGTACTAGTTTGCATTCCCACCAGCAATGAAGGAGTGTTCCTCTTTTTCTACATCCTCGCCAGTATGTGGTGTCATTTGAATTTTTGACCTTAGCAATTCTGATGGGTGTAAGATGGAATCTCAGTGTCATTTTGATTTGCATTTCTCTGATGAGTAATGAGGTTGAGTATTTCTTTAAATGTTTCTCAGGCATTTAATATTCCTCTGTTGAGAATTCTCTGTTTAATTCTGAGCCTCATCTCTCAATTGGGTTATTTGGTTCGGTGGTGTTTAATTTCTTCAGTTCTTTATATATTTTGGATATTAGATCTTTGTCAGATGAAGGGTTGGTGAAGATCGTTTCCCAGTCTGTAGGTGGTTTCTTTGTTCTGTTGACAGTGTCTCCTGCCTAACAGAAGCTTCTCAGCCTCATGAGGTCCCATTTATTAATTGTTGACCTTAAGGCCTGGGTTGTTGGTGTTCTGTTCAGGAAGTTGTCTCCAGTGCCAATATGTTCCAGGCTCTTCCCCACTTTTTCCTCTAACTGATTTAATGTCTCTGGTTTTATGTTGAGGTCTTTGATCCACTTGGACTTGAGTTTTGTACATGGCGACAAATATGAGTCTAACTGCATTGTTCTACATGTAGACATCCAGTTAGACCAGCACCATTTGTTGAAGATGCTATTGTTTTTCCATTTGATAGATTTCGCTTCTAAATGTGTGTGGTTTCATCTCTGGGTCTTCAATTCAATTCCGTTGATCCACCAGCCTATTGCTTTGCCAGTACCCTGCTGTGTTAATTACTGTTGCTCTATAGTACAGCTTGAGATCGGTTATGGAAATTCCTCTGGAGGATCTTTTATTATATAGGATTGTTTTTGCTATTCTGGGCTTTTTGCTTCTCCATATGAAGTTGAGAATTGATATTTCAGTGTCTTCAAAATATTTTGTAGGTATTTTGATAGGGATTGCATTGAATCTGTAAATTGCTTTTGGTAAGATGGTCATTTTGACGATGTTTATTCTCTCAATCCACGAACAAGGTAGATCCCTCCATCTTCTGGTGTCATCTTCAATCTCTTTCTTCAGAGATTTAAAGTTTTTTCAAATAAGTCCTCCACTTGCTTGGTTAGAGTTACTCCTAGATATTTTATATTGCTTATGGCTATCGTAAAGGGTGTAGTTTTCCTAATTTCTTCCTCCGCATGTTTGTCATTTGTATATAGGAAAGTTACAGACTTTTTTGAGTTAATTTTGTATCCAGCCAATTTGCTGAAGGTGTTTATCAGCTGTAGGAGTTCTCTGGTGGAATTTTGGGGGTCACTTATATACACTATCATATCGTCTGCAACTAGGGATAATTTGACTTCTTCCTTTCCCATGTGGATACCCTTGATCTCCTTTTGATGTCTTATTGCTCTGGCTACAACTTCAAGAACTATATTGAAGAGATATGGAGAAAGTGGGTAGCCTTGTCTGGTCCCCGATTTTAGAGGGATTTCTTTGAATATCTCTCCATTTAATTTGATGTTGGCTATTGGCTTGCTCTATATAGCCTTTATTATGTTTAGGTATGTGCCTTGTATTCCTGATCTCTCTAGAACTTTAAACATGAATGGGTGTTGGATTTTTGTCAAATGCTTTTTCTGCATCAAGGAGATGATCATGTCACTTTTCTCTTTCAGTTTGTTTATATGGTGGTTTACATTGATGTATTTCCACATGTTAAACCATCCCTGCGTGCCTGGAATGAAGCCTATCTGGTCATGGTGAATGATGTCTTTGATATGTTCTTGTATTCATTTTATGAGTATTTTATTGAGTATTTTTGCATCAATGTTCCTCAGAAAAATTGTTCTGAAATTCTCTTTCATTGTTGAGTCTTTGTGGGGTTTAGGTATCAACGTGACTATGGCCTCATAGAAAGAATTTGGTAATGTTCCATCCATTTCTATCTTTTGGAGTAGCTTGAAGAGTATCGGTATTAGCTCCTTTTTGAAGGTCTGGTAAAATTCTGCACTGAAGCCATCTGGCCCTGGGCTTTTTTTTGGTTGGGAGACTATCAATGATTGCTTCTATTTCTATAGGCAAAATAGGGCTATTTAATTTGTTTATCTGATCTTGATTCAATTTTGGCAAATGGAATCAGTCGAGAAAATTGTCCATTTCCCTTAGATTTTCAAATTTTGTGGCATAAGTGCCTTTAAAGTAGGTTCTTATGATTCTTTGTATTTCTTCGGTGTCTGTTGTTATGTCTCTCTTTTCATTTCTGATTTTGTTGATTTGGATAGTGTTTCTCTGTCTTTTAGTTAGTTTGGCTAACGGTTTGTCTATTGGTTACAAATCTTAATTATTTAAATGTGATCACCTTCTCCAAATGGAACACACTAATGACTTGAGTGAAAGACCTATTCAATAGGTTGACCATTCAGAAACACCTGAGTTAATAAACTAAGTACAATAGGTCTAAACTCTTGCTGTAAAGAGTTCAAGTCAATTAGACTCTGCTCTACTCTGTAGCTTTTGTCTCTTTGTAGCTCGGTTTAATTTTAAACACCAGGAAAAGAAAACTATTAATCCCACAGCCTATATTCCTTGATGTTAACAAAATGTCCTTTAAGGCAACTTTGCCAATGAATTTCTTGTGGTTCTGATACTATGTTCCAGTATAAGTTTAAAAGTCTATTTCCTCCCCCTTTTCAAAAAGCATATGGCAGGTTTTTTGTTTGCTTGAGACAGAGTCTCAATATATAGTGTAGGCTAATCTGGAACTGCCTATGTAGCCCAGGCTGGCCTCTGGTACTCCTTCTATAGCCCAGGTTAACCTCTGGCCTCATAGAGCCTCTGTAGTGCCCAGCCTAGCTATGTATGTATATTATTGTTTTTGAGATGTTCTCATAGTGAAGGTTGGCATAGAACACATGATGTAAACCATGCTGGCCTGGAACTCAGGGCAGTCCTCCTGCCTCAGCTTCCTGGGTGCTGGGATTAGAGCTACCATGCTATTTAAAGACAAAGGCTTCATTTTATTAGCAGAGTTTAATTTAGTTATATGGATTGTGATGTGATTTCTTCTTGATACTTTATCCTGTTACTCATTAATTTCTGCATTCTTGATTAAATCAATCAAGTTGCTTTCTTCCTTTATTATTTCTTTCTTTAACTTATTAGGTTGATATTTTAAATCTTGTTTTATTCTGCACATAGGCATTTGTTTTATCGCCCATTTTATATATGTTCTCTTTCAAAGCCTAGCATTAGTAGCTCCCATAGCTCGCCCTTGCCAAAGTTACCTCCTCTGTGCCTGTTCCCTTGCAGCACTCCTGCTCATAAGCCCTAATTTCATCTTTTAGTTGTCAGTTTTATTTCATGCCTGTTTCCTCTCATTATAAACAAAATGAATAAAAAATGTGTTGTTCTAAAGGTGAAGGCCAAACAAGGAAACTTCTAGAAAAAAACATAATAATATTTTCATGATTTCTTAAATCATTTATTTTATTTTATTTTATTTATGTTAATGTCTGAGCTTTCTTTTTTAAATTTTTTAATTTATTTTATTAATTTATTCTTGCTACATCTCTATGGTTATCCCATCCCTTGTATCCTCACATTCTTCCCTCCCTCCCATTTTCCCCTTATTCCCCTCCCCTATGACTGTTCTTGATAGGGATTACCTCCCCCTGTATATGCTCATACGGTATCAAGTCTTCTCGGTGACCTTCTGTCCTTCCTTTGAGTGCCACCAGGTCTCCCTCTCCAAGAGACATAGTCAAATGTGAGGCACCAGAGTATATGAGAAAGTCATATACCACTCTCCACTCAAATGTGGAGACTGTTCTGACCATTGGATGGATCTGGGTAGGGGTTTAAAGTTTACTGCCTGTATTGTCCTTGGCTGGTGCCTTAGTTTGAGCAGGACCCTTGGGCCCAAATCTGCCTATCATAATGTTCTACTTGTAGGTTTCTAGGACCCACTGGATCCTTCTACATTGCTATTCTCACATGGTTCTCTCATCTAGCATACCAATAGGATGTCCTTCCCTCTGTCCCAGTTTCCTGGTAAGGGAAGGCTTTCGTGGGACATGCCCATTGGGCTAGTATGCAGATATAAGTGAGTATATACCATTTGAGTCTTTCTGCTTCTGGGTTAACTCACTCATTATGATCATTTCTAGCTCAATCCATTTATCCACAAATTTAGGGAATTCCTTGTTTTTAATAGCTGAGTAGTATTCCATAGTGTATATGTACCACAGTTTCTTTATCCATTCTTCTACTGAGGGACACTAAGTCACTTAGAAGAAAAAGTGGGGAAGAGCCTGGAACATATTGGCACAGGAGACAACTTCCTGAACAGAACACTAACAGCCCAGGCCTTAATGTCAACAATTAATAAATGGGACCTCATGAGGCTGAGAAACTTCTGTAAGGCAGGAGACACTGTCAAGAGAACAAAACGACAGCCTACAGACTGGGAAAAGATCTTCACCAACCCTTCATCTGACAAAGGTCTAATATCCAAAATATATAAAGAACTCAAGAAATTAAACACCACCAAACCAAATAACCCAATTGAGAAATGGGGCTTGGAACTAAACAGAGAATTCTCAGCAGAGGAATATCAAATGGCTGAGCAATACTTAAAGAAATGCTCAACCTCCTTAGTCATCAGGGAAATGCAAATCAAAACAACTCTGAGATTCCATCTTACACCCATCAGAATGGCTAAGATCAAAAACTCAAGGGACACCACATGCTGGAGAGGATGTGGAGAGAGAGGAACACTCCTTCATTGCTGGTGGGAATGCAAACTAGTACAACCACTTTGGAAATCTATCTGGTGCTTTCTCAGAAAAATGGGAATAGGGCTTCCTCAAGACCCAGCTATTCCACTCCTTGGAATATACCCAGAAGATGCACCAGCACACAGCAAGAAAATTTGTTCAACCATGTTCATAGCTGCCTTATTCATAATAGCCAGATCATGGAAATCATTTATTTTAAATTCAAATAATTATTAGTTACCTTGATATATTAACAGTTTTGGGGGGGGCTTGGTTGTTTTTGTTTTTGTTTTTTTTTTTTTACACAGGCCCCATGGCCATTCCTCTCTGGGAATATGCCTGTTACTCCAACTTCCTACTTTCATCTGTTCCCTCTGTCCTTCCTTGCCTGTATTCTTTATTTGCCACATAAAAGCATGGGGTAATCCTTTTAAAACAGTAGATCAAGTCATACCAAAACACCCCTGTGTCATCACATCACATTTATAGCAAAACCCACGTCCTTACCGCAGCCCGCCTGATAGACTTTAACCAACCTTTCCTCTGTCTGCACCACTAACCTCAGCTGCCACAACCGCATGTTGCTGATTTTATTGTAGCCACTGATTTCTCAGTGTCCTCACGTCACCATGCACATGAAGTCTCAGGGGCTTTACTCTCTGTTTACGATTATCTCAAATGTTTTCCCCAAGGTGGCATAATAGCATACTTCCTTCGGTGTCTCTTTAAATGTTACCTCATCAAAGAGCCTTTCTGTGACCATTACATAGAACATACTGCAGTCCCACCCCCCATGCCACCCCATCCCACCCTCCACCACACACACACACACACACACACACACAAGCACACAAACGCACAATCTCATAATAAAAATATGGAAAACAAGATATATTCTATGTAGGCATATTGAGGATAGAGACCAAGGGACGCAGTCCATCCTCCCCTCAAGTTCATCTTCAAGTTCCTGATATCAGAGCAGGTTTAAAGACAAAGCAAGCGCTATGTGTAACTAAGCAGTCCCTAGGGAACACAGGACTAGACAATCTCCTGAGAGGCAAGCCACTGGAGGACCCCAGGCAGATGAATTTGTTTTTTTCTCCAACTTAGAAAAAGCTGTCAGGCTTCTGTGTTCTTCTCCTCACAGAAGATTTTGAGCCTTCTTCCTCTCCCCACCTCAGTCCCTATGGCAGCCAAAACCACCCAGCCTGGCAGGAGGAGAAGCCTAGGCCCCACAGAAAGGAATGCACCGTGGCTCCAAATCTCCTCTCAGGAGAGTCTGCTGTTTGTTATCTGTGTGTGTACTTTCACTTTCCATAAAACTTAGGTGTGTGCTGTGATAATAACATTTTTTTTTTGCTTTTTTATCCTTTAGTAATGAAAATCCACCCTGTCTATGACCCCCTACAAGGTGTGGTCCCTACTCATCTGTTGTCTCAGCTCCCAGTCTCTCCTGCAAGGATGTCACTGACTGGTAAATCTTTCTCCAGGGCCAGGCTCCTCCTCTGGCTGACCCAGGACTTGAGCCATTCCTTCTCGCATCAGGAGATTCTTGAGGAGGCACTGATTTCTTGGGGTCTATTCTTTCAATGGTCTTTCGGTCAGGGAGAGCATAAGTATCTCTCGAGAATACTCATTCTGCCAGGCTGACTGGTGACATTCCCTCACTTTATTTAACAGCCCAATCTTGAAGTGAAATATGCCTGAGTCTGAGCCAAATATCATAAGCAGACAAAAAGTAGGGGGAGAAGCTGGTATGCAATCAGCTCGCATCAGGCTCCCATGCGCAGGAAGTGTCTCTGAATAATCTCTTGGCTTTTAGTTACTTTTGGAAAGACTGGCGCAAGCAACTCCATCTTGATGATCTGAGACAGAAACAACTTCTGGGTCAAAACAATAGAATCTGTGTTTGTCTCTTGAGCTGGGTAAAGACGTAATACCCCAAATTTCCCAGAGATCATAATATTAGATACCACTGTCTCCTCTCTCAATGCAGTTATCCACAGATCTTAATTGTTAGGCTTGCCTGCCTTTTCTGAACCCCAACTTAAAAACAAACAAACAACAAAATCCATTTAAAAAATCTGATAGAAATAAAGAATACAAAGAAAGAAACATCGTGGTGTCGCACAAAAGGAACACAAGAAAGGGGAAGTTAGCTCACCAAGGCAATTACCTTTTACAAATAGGTTGTGTCCGAACCCAGACTCTGCTAGGAAGCACTCTGGGCAGGACGTTCGCGTGCAGAATTTTATTCTAACACAGTGGTGAGGGTGTCTTTTCCTCATTGTCTGGAATCTGGCTTCACAGTCTTTCTTGGTTGGGTAGTTTCAAAAGAATTGGTGCAAAGAAATTGAAGGAAAGAGGCCTACCACTCCAGGATAGTGAGTTCTGAAATGCAGGAGGGCCTTTGTGTAAACAAAGGATTTACCAGGTGTGAGAGATTCACGAAGTACCGGCTCTAGACAGGTTAACTTACAGGTCGATCTTAACCTCAGGCTTGTGTAGCAAAGGCAAGTGTAACAATTTCTGATCATCACTGGTGGCATGAATGATAAGAATGGCCTTCATAAGCTCATATATTTGAAAGCTTAGTCATCAGGGAGTGGCGCTACTTGAGAAGGATTAGGAGCCAAGTAGCCTTGCTAGAGGAAGTGCATCATCGTGGGGGTGGGCTTTGAAGTCTCAAAAACCCAGTCCAGGCTCAGTGGCTCTCTCTTCCTTCTGCCTGTGGACCCAGATGTGGAACTCTTAGCTACTGCTCCAGCACCATGCTCATCTGTGTGACACAGTGGCCCCTGCCATTTACTCCATGAAACTGTAAGCAAGCCCCAATTAAGTGCTTTCTTTACAATTGTGGCTGTGCTCCTAAAGTCTCATCACAGAAACGGAACAGTATCTGTGCCAACATTTAATAAAATATTTAAACTGTACTTAGGTTATCTCTCCTAAAATAATCAAAATTTCCCTCAGCCGCAGTTCCTAAAACTTACCTTTGAAAGCCCCATATCCAAGCCATTAAGCAATAAGCTTAAAAATCAACATTTTTGGCTGGCGTGGTGGCTCACACCTTTAATCCCAGGACTCTGGAAGCAGAGGCAAGTGGATCTCTCTGAGTTCAAGATCAACAAAAAAAACCAAACAAACAAAAAAGGCAAGACAAGGCGGGGCGTGGTGTAGCCTTAGCTCTCCTGGACTCTCTGTGTAGACCAGGCTGGCTTCGAACTCACAGGGATCCGCCTGCCTCTGCCCCTCCACCACGTACACCACCACGCCCAGCCATGGTTACACAAATCTCAGTGGAAATCCCCTCCTTACACCTGTCTCTCTACCTTAAGGGTTCAGCAGAGCCGTAAGCCTTCCAGCCAAATGGTAGGTGGCTTAACTATTTGCACAGAATTTCAAATTTGATCTGGCGAGCTTCCAAGTTGAAAAAAGGTGTAACTGGTAGCTTCGATTATGGGCCTATCTCTTTAAGACACTAGTCAGTCTAGAAAGCCATCTCCACCTAGAGTTTGTAGGGACTTTCTGGAAGGATTAAAGTAGAAAGAGGCAGACATAGGACAAAAAAGATACAGCCTTCCTCCATTGAAGCTTCCACGGTAGGAATAGCAGGGGAGCCTCTCTTTCTGCAGCCCCTGACTTTGAGTTGTGGTCAGGTTTCAAATGCCTTTGAGAATTCTCTCTCTCTTTCTCTCTCATCTACGTCCAGGGCCACTGTGCTTTTTCACTCAATGATAATAGTCCAAAGAGTTCAACAGAAGAACCCCAGAACAAAACAGTCATCAAATGGCAAATACCCAAAAATGGTTCAAGAGAACCCAGATTACTCAAAAGGGCTCAAAAGGAAACAAGAAAGCAAAGCCATTTAAGTTTCTTGGAACCAGGGACCTCAAGCTCTGCTCTACCAAGTAGAAGTTTGCACCTGAGACTAGATGAAATGGCAAGATGGCGAAAACGCCCCTGGAGTACAAGAATTCTAGCGCCTGCTGGAAACGTCTACCTTATTTCCCTATGTCCTGTCTACTTGCTGCCTTGGCAAACATTCCAAATGGTGCCTTTTGTCCCATCGTGGTCACCTGACTGTTTCTGGATTCAGGGTTCATAGTCTGTACCCCCAACAATCTAGGTTTGGTCAACCATCTTTAAGATGCTAATTGGAAGAGTCAAAAAGATACTTCAGGCTTTTTCTCCCAGAAGATTTTGTATCAGAAAAACAAGTTTTGTGAAATCACTTCATCATCTTGACCTCATCTTGCTGGTACACTCAAATCATTAGTCAGAAGCAGTTTTTTTTTGTTTTTGTTTTTTGTTTTTAACATGCTAAACTTGGAGTTACAGATATTTTCTACTTCAACTTCTTCATGATGTTACAGTTTTTTTTTTTTTAATGAAGCTATAAGACACCATTTATTTTTACCCGGTCACTACTACAGAATGCGTCTGTAAATTATATATATATATATATATATATATATATATTTGCAACAGTGAAGTGATACCCAGACTTGTTTGTAAGGCATACTGGAAACTCAATAGTTGTCAGGAAGAAAGCTTGGAAATGGGAGACTGAGACTGGAACGTCATCTTTTCTATAAGGATTAGTCCTAAAGAGGATAGTGGCAAGTTTTGACAATTACTTTTAAATTAGCACACAAAATAGTGACATTCATTATAATATCTTCATGCATGTATGTCATTTACATGGCTCATATTTACCCTCTGTTCTTCTTTTTGTCTCTCTGCAAAATAGCCCACATCTAGAGAGATAAAAATAGATATGTATAGATATATCTCTATGATTATGTTTTAAAATCTGGATTCTGAATATAAGAGAAAATATGACGTGTGTTTTTCTGAATCTGGATTATTTTGCTTTACACGACTATCTTCATTTTCAACTATCTTCCTGAAAAATTTCATTGTTCTTTATGTATGAATAAAACTCTGTTATGGGGCCTGGGAAGATGGCTTAGTGGGTCAGAGTTTGCTTCTCAGGCATAAAGAAATGAATTCAGGTCTCTTCCACTTATGTAAAAGCTGAATATGGCTACAGGCTTCTATAGCACCAGTGTTGAGGGGTGGGAACAGGAGGATCCTGGGAGCTCACTGGCCAGCAAGCCTAACAGATGCAGTGGCTCTAGGTTCAGAGAGACCCTGTCTCAAAGCAATAAGGCGAATGAGAGAGTACGACACCCAGTCTTCTCTTCTGGCATCCTCATATATTTACCATTTGCATGAACCCATAAAGACATGCATGCCATACACCATCCCCTCCACAACAAAACAAAATGTTTTATTGCATATATATATATATATGTATATATATATATATATATGTATGTATGTCTGTGTGTGTATATATATATGTGTATATATATATATATATATATAAATATATTACATTCTTCTCTACTCTTTTATCTGTTGATGGACATGCAGGTTTGTTAAATAATCTGGCTGTTGTGAATATAGCCAAAGCAAATATGATCTAGTCATGCAAGTCTGAGTGTAATCAGTTTTGGGTCAAGCCCGAGACAGAATTTTCGTCCTGGGGACAAAAAGAGAAGGCTGGAGAGTAAATATTAACACGTCATAAAGAATTGATAACCTGACCCAAGTGCCTGCCCTAGGCCCTGCTGCCCTGGGAGGCTGGAAGAGAGAGACACTCAAGCACCAGCCCCAGGCCCTGCTGTGGGTTCCACTATGATGAGCAAGTATGTTATGGAGGGATGCGAGAGCAAGTGAAGTCAAACAGTTAGTACACTGTGGAGATCGGTGGAACCGCAGACGGCGGTGAGGAGTAGGCAGATATGAGGAGCCTGTGCAGTTACCTGAGGTAGTGGTGATATCTGGGTCCTGGTTGCTGCCAAGGGCCGTGTCCGAATCAGTGGTCCTACCATGGCTGTGCTGGTGTCTGTGGTCTGTGTTGTCACCAAAAGCCATTCAGATGTCAGTGGTCTGGGTTGTCCGCTGGGACTATGTTGGTGTCTGTGGGGTGGGAGTGGGGTGGGGGTATACTGATCTGAGTGGCCTGATATGGCACCTGAGACCTGGCCCAGACGACATGAGAGAGGGAGACGTGGTCTGTCCCTTGCCTTGGCAAAGCGAGAGAGCTGGTGTGGAAGAGCTGGCGGGCTGAGGAACTTAGCTTCCACCGGGACCCTGATTCAGGGTTCTAAGTTTGCTCACCCCAACATCCACCACATATACGAACTGTTGGGGCATATGGAGTGGCTGGTCCTGAAAATCTAAAGCTGAGGGATCTCCTAACACAGGCTAACAATAAGATATGGATAGTCGCAGTGAAGATCTAATGTTTATAGTGTAGCAGAAGCAGGAGCTCTCCAACCAGACCAATGACTCATTGCAATGAACACTTGCAAGTAAGGCTGTTTGGGCAAAAGGAAATGCCATGTGACACACCACAGCACACCACAGCATCCACAGTGAGATGTTTTTTTTGTTTTTCTGTTTATTTATTTTTTTGTACCTTTATTTTCATTATTTTGTTTGTTTCTTTTCTTTTCAAGGGGAAGGATGCAAGAGACAGGGAAATAAGTGGGTTTGGGGTGCATGATGTGAAGTGCACATAGAATCAATAAGAAGTTTAAAAAGAAAAGGGACTAGTAATCTCAGACACAGGTTTAGGCTCTGGCATCGGGTGTGACAAGTGTTACACAATAAAAACAAAGGACAGGCTGAGTCTGGTGGTGCGTGCCTACAATTCCAACATCTGGGGCAATGGAATGAGAAGATTTGTCAAGAGTTTTAGGCCAGTGTAGGCTACATAGCAAGACCCAAGCACAAAAACACACTTTTATGTGTTCTTAGCAGCTCCTCATTACTTTGTAAAACTTCTCTGGAGAGAAGATGACGGAAGTGGACATGTTTTTCCAACCACAGAGCTGTCAAAGGCATGCTGCCTTCCACTTTGAAATCTTGTAAAGTATCTTCAAAATTCAGAGAACATTGCATTCCACACCTTCATACATTTGCTTGCTTAAATATAAAAATAAGCTACATTAAATTGCCTGCTTCTGAGTATAATAGAGTCTCCAAAAAAGATACATCGTGTTTACCCTATAGCTCCATTATCTCTACAGTTTGAGAAGTATGAAATTGAGACTACAAATTAGTGTTCAATTTCCTTGTCACGACACTCAAAACATCCAAATGCCAATTCCACATTACTTCTCCAAACCCGTTTCATGTATCTGGACCTCTGTGCCTGCTATTCTGAATTACATGCATCGGTCCATCACTTTATCTGTATCACCTTGTATTTCACACTTCTGGCCCTTGGTTATGGTTTTATTTCTTCCTATAATTCATTTTTTCAATACCCCATTTGACTTGTTCTTTCATCACACTTTAAGACTTGGCTCAGACATTTCCTATAGAGAGATTTCTCTGCCTTTTTTCTTTCTTTTTTTCTTTCTACTCTCTGCTTAGATTAGAAGAAATCTCTCTCCCTTTTAACCTATTGCTCTTCATTTTGTTAGATAAGAGGACTAGCCATGTCTTATTAAAATTGTCATTTATACTCTGTTCTAGTTATCTATTTTTTTCTTGCTCTAAATGTAGCTTGAAAACAAGTCATTACTAATTTTCATGGTCTTGTAAATTGGTCTCCCTTGAAGGCTCTCATATACTTACAATTAAACGCCAGCTGGCCAACCAAGAATTGTTCACTGGCAAGCCTAGGGCCTCTAAAGGAGCATCAAGGTACTTGTAAAGAGTGTCACTCTCTTTGGGGCTTCTTATATGGGTAGCTTGAGCTTTTAAACATCATTTGGGACACTCTGAAGTTGAAAGAAATTTAAAGAACATCTTTTTAGCATTCCAAGATAAAACACACACACACACACACACACACACACACACACACATACACACACACACAATGCACAGTTTTGAATGAGAAGAATAGAAAGGTGTTAACTCGTGTGAAAATTACGCTCTGCTGCCAACTTGCTGAGATCTGGAGTGAAGGATGGGGCCTCTGAACATGCCTGCAGAAGACCGGCTCAATTATGTTAACCAAGGTGTGGAGAACAACCTACTGTGCGTGCCACTTTTCTCTGTGCTAGATTCCGTACCGTATAAGGAGGAGAAAGTGTGCTGAGAAGAAGCATTCATGGCTCTACCCTTCACTGTGGACACAATGTCACCGCCTGCCTCAAGCTCATCCTGCTGTGATTTACCTTCTTTTACCTCCAACTGTGAGTAAAAGAGAAAACCTTTCTCTCTTAAGTTGCTTTGCCAGAATGTTTATAACAGCAACAGGAAAAATAAGTAAGAAAACATATACTAAGAACCTACCATGAGCTGGAAAGAAAACCAGGTATTATTATTTTAAACTTATATACATTCTTTACTGAAGAAAAACTGTTTTTAAATGAATTACTAGTATACATGTTAAGAAAAATTTTATTTCCACCCTAATACTCATTAAAAACCTTCCCCAAGTAAGCATTTTATTTTTCTTTAATTTTTTTAGTTTTTGAGTATTTCATACACAAGTACTGTATTTTGGGTGTTTGTTTGTTTGCTTGCTTTTTGGTTTTGTTTTTTAATAGACAAGGTTCCTTCATACAGCCCTGGCTTTCCTGGTACGCACTCTGCAGACAAGACTGGCCTTGAGCACACTGATATCCACCTGCCTCAGTCTCCCCAGCACTGAGATTAAAAACATGCGCCAGTCACCACATCCTTTGCCTCCTCCTCCAGCTTTTCCTCTGGCACTCTACTTCCCCTCAAACCTATGACTTCTGTAATTGTTGTGATTACATATGCACACACAGACAGACAGACACACAGCCTATTGAGCCCACTTAGTGTTGCTGTTGTAAACACGTTTAGAGCTGATTACTTGGGATTGGATGACTTAACAGGGATGCATCCATGGAGAAGACTGATTTTTCTCTCACAGTAAGACTTTTCTTATTACATCAAAAAAAAAAAAAAAAAAAAAAGGATGTAGTAATAAGTAACACATCTCAATGTCCATTCAATGCCTCTGAGTCATACATTTGATCTCTGAGCCTCTCGTAAATGCTTACTTTTTATACTCCCTTTCTGACTTTGTTGAGGTACTTAAAGATCTGATTCCTCCTTTGAAGGCGCAAGGTAACAAGATTTCCTTTGATTCTGGAGCAGTGATAGCATTCATTTAGCCCCATTCAATTTTCTAGCTCAATCTTTTTCCTCTCTCCTCTTCCAGGATCCTTAAGTAAGAAGAGTAGTACATTTCAAAATTAATTGTGTTCAGTGGATAGTAAAGCAAGACAAAGAATAGCCATCTAGTTGCACAGAATCAAAGGCCAAGCAAATCCTCAGTTCTCATGTGCTGGGTACCAAAGGCAGCGCCATGTTCTTGCCCTAGGGCTTACCTTCAGTGCCTTCTGGGTAAAACCGACTGTTCCCTCTCCTAATCAGGGAAAAAGAGATTGGATTGAGCCGTGTTTCACCTGAAGTATTTTGGCCCTTATCTGAACCAGTCAGTACATCTTGAGGCAGTTGTAGCTGGGACTGCTATAACGATCTGACAAAAGACCTATTCCTCCAACATTACTAGTCATTAACTCTGTGACGAGATGTGACAAGCCACAGCCCAGACAGTTCATCCTGAAGGAGTCTCTTCTTGACAAATACAATCCCTCCTCACCTTTGTTCATGACAATTTTATTTCTCCTACAGTGTCAAACTACCAATTTTTCCAAGTCAGCATTCCCTAGTTGGACCAAGAGCCTTTTTTTCCCACTTCAGAAGGAAGTGCTACTATATTTTCACTGATTATGTCTGACTTTAATCATAGAATAATAGTTCTTTAAAGCAGATATACATATTTACAGTGGAAAATGCTGATACTAATAACTGCTCTCTATTCTATTACTTTTCCTCAAGTTTCAGGGTTTAAAATACAAAAACCTATTAATCATGTCACAACTCAAGTTCACTACGCACAAATAAAAATGTATTCCACTAATATGATGAAAACTAGCAATCAGGATATTTTCATAAATCCAGTAATAGGGTGGTCTAGTTTTTAACTCAATTTTAAATAAATTTGCCTACACAGGAAATAATTTTTAAAATCTCTTTTGCATAAATGAGACCTTTAGTTCAAAATATATTCTTTTTCCTGTAGTGCTCAAACCTATGTAAAACTAAACTCACCCCAAAACATAGAAGTAATAGTTCTCTCTGAAGACTATTTTTAATCTCATGATCTGTGATATAGTTGCAAATAAATGCAAGAGACTCTCAGGTTCTGAGCATAATAAAACAGAGCGTGCTTTTGTTTTGACTTAAAACGGAGCTGAGAAAACAATTCAGGAGGGCCCAGGAAGCTGATGGACTTAGGAAAAGACAGATGGCAGAGGGTATGACAGCATCCTAGGGCTCAGATTTCAACCTGAAAACTGGTCATGGCAAGGCATTCAAGTGAACTCTAGGAAGTGACTGGGTGGCATCCAGGAAACATCAGCACTTGCTGGCTGATGTCAGAAAGTGTAAGCTGTATGGCTCTACTGCTGTTCCAGATTCACTCCAGATAACCTTCTCTGGAGTATAGACTCACAAAGATAAATGGGAAAATCTATCAATGGTCAGTTTATGATGAAAAGCAAAGGTAATGTAGAAAAAACAAAAAGAAGAAATGAAAAAGGAGTGAAAGACTTAAACATCTTGCTTTAAAAAGAGAAAATCTTGGAGAACTTTACGCAGATTCTAACACCATCTGTCTAGTAATAGGAGGTGAATGGATTACTGAGAATTGAAAGAGACCAAGTGCCTACGCTTAACTGATGGCTAATATCTAGAAAAGTGATGTCCAAAGAAAAGAGCTCCCTCACTAGAGAATCAAATCTAGAAGCAAAGGAACTGGTAGGCAAATAAAATAACAACATCTAGAATTACTGACCTCTGAAGAATTCTCAGTTTTAGTGGATGCTTGTGCTGTGAAGTTATAAGCATTTTCTTCTCCTAAAAAGTGTTGTTCAGTGTGCCTCACCTCCCCAATACATACACATTTTACAAAAACAGTCCTATAGGAACCAAAATAGCTATTTATTACCATGTAACTCTCATAGAATGGGATGTAATTATTTATTATTTTAAAGAGTTCTCTAACTTTTCCTTGGTTTCTTTTTTGCTTAGTGTTTCTTTCTTAATTAGCTTTTTACTACCTCTAGGCTAGATAGGTGTGTAATACTTGGAGATGTAAACTCTGAAGGTTGGTAAAACAGAACCCAGTTCCTACCCTTTCTCATTTTGGGGCCCTGAGCAAATGGCTCTCTTCTGCAAGCTTCTGTTTTTTTCAGTGTGGACAATACCTTCTTTTAGTGTTCCTGAGGAGTAAGTTGTGTAAACTGAATGAATGATGTAATGTAAGTTATAGTTCTGCTTTCCAATTAACGGCGGAGGATTCAAGTTTGTTTCTATTGAACAAAGATGTATTTGTTGTGTTTTATTCTATCATAGAGTCTCTGTTGGGGAAAGCTGATATGAGCCACATTCCATTCGTCCATTATCTCATCCTGTAAAGAGCTCAGAACTAACTTCAATCATATTTGAGGTTATTTTTACCATGGTCTTATTGAGACCAAAGAGTCTAAAATGCAGTGAATTTTCAGTGTGACTAGAAAGAAGGCATGACGCATGTCCATGTGTACTCTAGGAGAGGCGTGCCAGAGGCAACAAAACACTGAAAAACAAAACAAACAACAGGAAAAAAAACATGGACAAGCAACAGATTTTTAAAAGACAAGGGTTGCAGGCAGCAATCGGCTGCTTCCCAGCAGCCAACTCTTTCACATACTCTAGCGAAAGGAGCCGCAACCATTTCTTTTTATGACACTGCCTAATTATGAAGTCATGACATGGGAAGGAAAAGTTACCATGTTAGCACATGAAAACATTTACATGATCTCAAATAACTGTAAATATAAAGCCAAGGAGACATGGTTGGATTACAGCTAATCCTGCTACTAGAGCCAGCCATTGGGCTTCTTTACCATGCCTTTGCTTTCAGAACCTCTCCATCTCCTTCATCTCCTTGTTCCCAGCCCTGGTTAAGGTGGCTATTGATTAGTGTAGCTATACAAGAAAATGACATCTAAGAGAAACAGTCTAACGGAAGAGATAACATGCACTCAATCTTTTGCAGCATTTCTATAGTAGAATGCATATGTATTCTATAGATTTTTACGTTTGGAAGTTTTTTTGTTTTTTTCTAGCTTTTTGATTGATATAGGGTCTCACCATGTTCCAGCTGGCCTGGAACTCAGAGATCTGCCTGTCTCTGCCTTCTAAGCGTTGGTATTAAAGGCATGTGCCCCCATGTCAGTGTATTTTTGGTATTCTGCAACAGTCTCCAGTAGCTCAGGCTGGCCTTGAGCTAACTGTGTAGCAGAGGATGAGTCGGAGGCCATGATTCTTTTTTCTTTACTTTTCAAGTGGTAGAATTACAAGCATGTACCACCAGACTCTGCAAATATATTCACATATAACATATATACTTGTAAAATGTGTCATATATCATATTTCTGTTTAGGGTAACAAATGCTTTAACAGTTGCTGAGTGAGTGCAAGCTATAAGCTGTACATTATCTCTAGAAAATTGAGCATAAGGGTATTTTAGAAATATCCCAAGAATGGGAGTAAGCCAAAAACAACTAAGCCCAATTAATAATTATCAAGGTTAATATTAAATTATAATTAATCATATGGATTTTAGGCTTAAAGATTTAAAGTATTAAACAGAATTCCTCCATTTTAAATGCAGAGTCTCTCTTCTAAACTAAACCAAAACAATTAAACAAATAACGGAAAGAACTCAGCATGTAATTTCTGTATTTATTTAACTGGGGATGAATAAAATATTTCATTCCTGCCTCTGTTATTAATTTTTAAAAAAGAAGCAGTTTTAATTTTATATTCTTTGTGCTTTTGGAGAGTAAACTGATAGCCTTATTAACCAAATATTAACCCTGTGGTCATAACAGACATTTAATGTTAAGTATATTGCTGCTCTGTCTTTTTTGTTGTTGTTGTTTTGTTTTGTTTTTTCAAGATAGGGTTTCTGTGTGTAGTCTTGACTGTCCTGGACTCACTTTGTAGAGCAGGCTGGCCTCTAACTCTCAGAGATCCCCTGCCTCTGCTTCCCAAGTGCTAGGATTAAAGGCGTGTCTTAAATACTTGAAAACTTCACTGTAAGCAGGAAAGAGATGGGCTACTTCTTGAAATAGAGAAGATATGTAAAACTAAGAAATGTTCTTTTTTTTTATTTGTACAAATTTAAGGGGAACATTTTTTAAATACTTGATAATTTTCTCCCTCAAAGATTTTAAAAAGTATAAAGGGAAACAACAGATATTTGAATGTTTGATGTTGTTTCAGGGTTTCACACATCATGTGCAGATACTAAACTCTAAGACACGTGGGGTGGAGGGTGTAATGGTAGAGAGTTCTGCTGCCATGTGGTCAAGAACTTCAAAAGCCAGGAGACAGAGATTAGCCATAGTTTAGTAAGTACTGAAATATAATTGATGACTGAAGAGAAAAGAGGATAGTAATGGAAAATGACTTCTATGGAAAAAGACTTAATAATTTACTTGATATGAAGATACAGTAACTAGTTTGAAATAAATACTTCAAAAGACAGTGTTTAGCTTAGGCCCAGGATAATCATGCATAACTGGCCTTCACAAATGGGATTCCAACTGATATGCCAGCGACTCCTCAGATGTAAGTGCAGTCTTACAGAGATGATCAGGGGCAAAGGGAACCTGGTGACGTTTTGCAGACATTTTTCTTTAGTGGTAAACATTTACATTTAAGGAATAATAAAGAGTGAACCACATATAGCGTTTCAGTAAGAGCAGTGAATACATAGCTCTGAGAAAGTGTGGACCCAGATGGTGTCACTGTGACACCAAAGCTTAGGTCCCTGCAGTTTTAGTGCATGTCCCACCCCAATTAGTGAGTATAGCTAGATGACTTCTCCTCCTCATCATCATCCTCCTCCTCTTTCTTCTTTTTGGTTTTTCAAGACACGGTTTATCTGTTTAGCCTCAGGTGTCCTGGACTCATTTTGTAGACCAGGCTGGCCTTAAACTCAGAAAGACACTCCTGCCTCTGCCTCCCTGAGTTCTGGGATTAAATGTGTGCACCACCACGCCAAGCTTCTCTAGGTCATCTTAATTCCTTTGCCAAGGACAAGCTGTTCAGGCTTTTATGAGATGTGTTCTTAGGTCTCTGCAAATCTCCAGATGAGTCAATACCACTAACAATTTTCACTATAATATAACATGTTCTGCTTTTAGGAATAATTGCCCATATCAGGACACATCCTACCTTAACTTGCTCCTTATAAAACATTTTTCCCTCACATTAACCTCACATAATGTAATTGTTCATATTATTTTAAAAATCTTACTAAGATATACAGGTCAAATACAAATTGTACTTAAGAAACAGCAATGATGTTTTGATGTATATATTTATTATGAAATAATTGCTATGGTGAAGTTAATTAATATATCTATTACTTTATATAACCCTCTTATATGGTGAAGATACTGATGAGTTACTCTCAGCAAATTTGAGGTGTAAAATAAATTATTGTTAACAGTAGTCACTGTACTGTAGATCACGTCTCCGTCCTTTATTCATTTGCTAACTGAAAATACCAACCCTTTCACGATTTGCTTCGCATTACTATCCCTGCCATTGTGGACACATGCATACTCTTTGTTTTAGTGAGTTTGACTGTTTAGATTCCTCATATAAGAGAGATCACGTAGTGTTTGCTTTTCTGTCCCCGATTTATTGCATGGAGCATAACATCCTCCAAGTTTCTCCATCTTTTCTCAAATGAAGATTCCTTCCTTTTTAAGATAGAATAATGTTCCACATTGTATATGCTTCTGATAGTATATGTACTACTTTGTTTTTAATCTAGTCATCAGTCAACAGACGAGTACATTGATTCTACACCTTGATTCCTATAAATGCTTCAAGGGAAATGAGAGTGTAAATATCTCTTCAGAACGGTGGCTTCATTCCTGTGCCAGGTTTCTGTCACTAAAACAAAACATGTGATCTCAAGTACTTGAGAGGAGGAAAGCTTTGTTCCGCCTCACGACTTCAGTGGTTGCAGCCTGTAATCAGTTGGCTCCTCAGCTTCTGGCAACCATGTGAGGCAGTGAACTGTAAAAAAGAAACATGTGGAGGAAAAAGGGTCCAACCTATCATAGTAGCTGGGAGACAAAAAGAAAGAGGGCGTGTGTGTCGCACCATCCCTCCCAAGGGCCACGCAGTGACCTACCTTTGCCCTCCTAGACCCCTACCTCTTAAAGGCTCCAGCTTCTTCTCATAGTGCTGGGTATGGACCCCCCCCCCCAGGCAGAGAGTCAAGGTCTAAATTACAAGAAATTATTTTTTCCCTTCCCCTCCTTTTCCTTTTCTTCTTTCTTTTTGGGTAGAAATAAAATGTAATATTATGTAATACTATGTAATAATAAAATAAATAATAATAAGTCTATTTTTATTTTTTGAGGGATTTGCACATCACTTTAGGATGTCTGTACTAATTACATTCCTACCAACACTGTGTAGTGGTTCATCTCTCCCCCATCCTTGCAGGCATGTGTTATCTTTCTTAATAATAAGTGTCATAATTAGACTATTGTGATCCCTCCTTAAAGTTTTGATTTGCATGCTTAGTGACATTGAGCTTGTTTGTTATTTCGGTGTCTTATTTTGGCAAATGTTTAGAAAGATCTTCCATCTACTTTTTATACATTTATATTACTTGTACAAAGAAATAGGCTTCATAATTTAATTATGACATTTTCACAGATATGTGTGATGAACTTTGATCACATAGTACCCATTGCCCCTGCTTATATCCTTATCCAACCTACTGGTTCCCTTCTTTTTCCTTAACAATTCCATCTCACTTTCATTTCTTTAAAATTATTTCTAATATATATATATATATATTAGAAATCTAATACACACACATGTGTGCACCATGTGTGCCCATTCAGAGGCTTTTGGGGGCATCAGAGCTACTAGAACTGAAATTATAGATAGCTGTGAGCTGCCATGTGAGTGTTGGGAATCTATCTCAAGGTCTTCTGTAAGAGCACTGGCTGAGACATCTATCCAACCCTTTATCCATTTAAAAAATATTTTTGACTTTTATTTTTAACTATGTGTGTATATGTGTGTGGGTTCCGAAGTTGATATCAGATCTCCTGGAAATGGGGTTACAGGATGCTGTCAGCTACGTGACATGGACGTTGGGAACTGAACTAAAGTCGGTATGCACTTTTAATTGCTGAGCCATCTCTCTATCCTCCTGTGTCTTTTTTAAAAATTATATTCAATATATGAAAGAAAACATGTGATTGTTATTTTTCGATGTTTGGTTTATTTTGCTTTGCGTTATCTACTCTACTTTCATCATGTTCCTACAATTGACATAATTTCATCTTTCTTTATGGTTAAATAATACTATTTAAATTAAACAATACTATTTAATACACATTGTGTATATATACCACACTTCACTATTATCTACCAACGGACTTCTAGGCTGATTCCATGGCTTGGCTATTGTAAATAGTGTTTTGATTAATATGAATGTAGATGTGTCTACTGTATACTAACTTTGATTCATGATCCCCAGTGATGCTGTGGTTGCAATTTATGATTCTACATTGATTACCATAGTGGTCATACTGTATTTTATACCAGTAGGGTATAGAGTTCCTTTTGCCCTATATCTTTACTACATTTGCTGGTTTTTTTTCTTGCAAGTATACAGTCTGATGAGCATGAGATGGAACCTCCATGTCATTTCCACTTGCATATCTGTGACTGGACATTTTTCATGTGGTTATTAGTCATTTTCATTTCTCATTTGAAAAGTCACCATTTAGCTAACTTGTCCATTTATTAATTAGATTACTTGTCTTTTGAAAGCTTGACTTTCTCATCTTCTTAAGCATTCTGGCCGTTTGTTCCCATCAGATGAGGAACAGGTTATTTTTTTCCACTATACAGGAAATGATTTAAAAAAATTCAAAAGTAAGGCTGGTGTAGTGTTTCATGACTCTAACTAATAGCTACCAGGGAGGCTGAGGCACTGGAATAGAACATTTGTAGCCATCTGGGCAACACAGGAGACCCTATCTTAAACTTAAGTTTCCAAGGTGGGTATAGGGAGGTTCCTGAATTAGTTCTCATGGACCACAGGCATACAGCAGAGCATGCATGGAAATCAGGCTTCCCATGACTTAAGAAAAAAAGAAACAAATGCGACCCAAAGAAACATATTTATAAACTATATTCTAATGAAGACATTGATTTCTAGAAAAAGAAATCCAATAGAAAACAAATAAATATAATAACAACAAAACAACCCCCCAACAACCAATCAACCAACAACCAAACAACAATAACAAAAAAATCCTCCAAACCAACCAACTAACCAACCTACAATAACAACTAACTAAGCCTCCACCACAAACACTACCACCACCACCACCACCATCAACAACAACAACAACAAATCAACATGCACAAAAGAACAAAAGGAAATCTTTAGTCCAGGAACATTTTAATTTGGTGTAATCTCTCATGTGAATTTTAACTTTTATTGCTTATGCTTTTGTGGTCATAACCAAGAAATTGTTGATAAGCTTTTCTCCTATGTTTTCTTCTAGTAGTTTTACAATTTCAAGCCTTGTATTTATATTGTTAACACTTTTTGATTGACTTTTGGGTATGGCATAACATAGGGATTCAGTTCCTTCCTGTTCCTCTCTTCTGTGTAGACATTCAGTTTTCCCAGTGCTATTTATTGAAGAGGTTATTGTATCCTCATTCTTTACTCTTTGAGCTTTTCCAAAGATGAGTTGGCTGCATATCTGATGGAGTCTTTGCATAGTCCTTTTTATAGTCTTATTTTTTGCTTTATTGTTGGATTTAGTATTTCTTGCCAAAGTGTGCATAAGCATAATGGAGACTGCACACAATCTTCCATCTCATTTTTAGCCTAGGAAATCATCACAGAACATGGCGAATGCTTCTGTGAAGTTGATGTTTTCAATTCTACATGTCCACTTAAGGTGTGATGAGCTTCTTGAATCGGAGAAATAATACATTTGAAGAACTTAAGGCTTTCCATGATAAAAGCACACATTCAGATATGCAAACACAACCACAAGACTTTCTATATGGAATTTAAATGCTTTGCAGATGAGTCTTTTATCATTAATGTTAATGAAGGACAGGTTATCTTCATTTTCGTGATGGCTTTAATTTTCTATCCTACCAAATATTTTATTGACACACATTTTCCCCCCACCCTGATAAATAATTTAACTGTCATGTCCTTTTTCTTCATTTGTATCACTCTTTAAAATGGGACTTAATGAATAAAAATAACACAGAATTAGACAGCCTATCTAGAGAGGGCAAAAAAGAAATTGTAGATGGTCATAACCTGTATAATAAGTGGTTGACTACCCTGTTTAATCTCATAATTCTCTTGTGGACTAGAATAGGAATATGCAATTTGCTAATGAAGAAACAGGCAAAGAGAATATATTCATTATGTTAATTCCACATGATTTATTCAATGTCACCCTGAGTTACGGCTCAGCATAGAATTGAGTGATTATTGAGATAATCCAAATAGGGTATTGGATTACTACAGAAACACATGGATCTTCTCGGAAAATTTACAAATAAGATTGGTACTCATGTCTGCTTTGTGTAGAAATAATTTTGTCAAAAGATATTATTAACTCTGGAAAAAATATAATAGCATTTTGGTGTGTCAGTTACAATTCAAAGATATGTTGTTTTTGCCCATTACACCATGGCATTGTGAAGGAGGGGTGCTTATGAGCAGGGATATTCACAGATCTTACCTTCAAGAAACTTTAAATCTAGAAAAGAGTGTAAAAAACCTACATGTATCTATACTATACTTAGGATTTCAATTCTAGGTATACTGGCACATGCCTGTAATCCCAGCACTAAAGAAATAGAGTCAGGAAGATCAGGATTCCAACAAAAGCCTTGGCTACGTAGCAATTTGAGGTAAATCCGGATTACTTTAGAACTCGTCTTCCCAGACAAAGAATACCCATGTCAATGATAGTACTGCAAGACAGATGCAAAGGCAAGGTAATAAAAACAGAATACCTATATTCAATTCCAAACAAGATGGGAAAGGAAAATAGCAGATTGTTCAGGGACGCTAGGGCAGGAACTTAGACTGGAGCAGGGGCAGAATTAATGCATGAAAGGTACTTACTGGCTTGTTCTTTCTGTCTTGATTAGCTAACTTTTAAAAAAGGTAGTTCACTTGAGTGGAGAGAGGGATTTGACTTTCTCAAGTACTCTGGTGCCTCACATTTGACTATGTCCCCTGGCAGGGGACACCTAGTGGCACTCAGAAGAAGGACAGCAGGTCACTGAGAAGAGACTTGATACCCTATGAGCATATACAGGGGGAGGTAATCCCTCTGAGGAACAGTCATAGGGGAGGGGAATAAGGGGAAAATGGGAGGGAGGGGAGAATGGGAGGTTACAAGGGATGGGATAACCATAGAGATGTAACAAGAATAAATTAATTAAAAAATAAAAATAAAAAAAATTTAAAAAAAAATTAAAAAAAAAATAAATAAATAAAAAAGGTAGTTCAGGCCTAATCCCTCCTCTCCCCCATAGATAGCATACCCACAGTGAGCTGGGCCTTCAAACATAAATTAGCATAGAGAAATGACCTAACTACATTCCCGCAGGCCAATCCAATGGAGGCAATTATTCAACTGAGGCTCCCTACCTCTTCCTACTTCCTACATTTGTCAAGTTAGCCATCACAAGTCCATCCTTTATCAACAATGCATAAGCACAACACTGTGAAGACAGGTACTATTCTACATTTGTCAAGTTAGCCATCACAAGTCCATCCTTTATCAACAATGCGTAAGCACAACACTGTGAAGACAGGTACTATTTCATCCCTAAGATCACAATATAAAGTGTAGCCCACTTTAAAAGTCTCGTAGTCCCCCAAAAGCTCTACTCCTTAAAAGTTCAAATCTTTTTAAAAACAATCCAAAATCTCTTAGCTGTTGGGTCCTATTTTTTAAAAGTTACACACTTTGTTATTTCAAGAGGGAAGATCGGGAGCGCCCTTACAACTAAATCAAAGCAAAATCAACATCTAATGGAGCAAAAGGCTCATTCATGGTACCTTGGTATCCAATTGTTTGCTACACACACACACACACACACACACACACACACACACACACACAATTTTTTCAACTAGGTTTAAACTGGATCCACTTCCTATCCACTACTTCATTTTTGGTCATCTCATGGTTCTGGTGTCTTCAATATTCTAATGTTTCCCAGAGGCTACACCTTCACCAATGTGCCTCCCATAGTGCAAAAACATTGGCTTCTCTCCATGATCCCTTTAGTTCTGGTGTTTCTACTACAGATGAAGCTGCACTTTCAGACAGGGTCTTCTCTTGGCCTCAATGCTAAACCTCAGCTACTCTCCATCATCCCTACATGCCCTCAAAAACCACTACCACATGTGAGATTCTAACCATATCCAGCTTCAAATACAGCCTTAGCCTCCTCTGGACCATAGATTCTGTGTGCTGATCATGGGGAGAGACTTCCAGGAAATTTAACCTCAGTGATGCTGGCCTGTTATTAATGAGAGCTGATTCTTCAGCCCTAGGTAACAAGCATTAGTTGTCCCACTAAAGCAAAGGTATCACTTCCACATATTTTTAGGTCAAATACATCACACCAACAGCCTGGATAGAGTTCTTGAGGGACTCATGATCTGTCTGTAACTTAACAAACCAGACAGCCATCTACATTTCTTTCAGCGTCTTATCTTCCAAACTCATCAGGACAACCCACTAAGCTCCAATATTTCATGATTTTTCCAGCTCAAAGTTCCAAACAGTTCCATAATTCTTGAAAAACAATACACAGAAACACATTGTCAGGATCATCACAGAACTCATCCATGCTCTGACAGCAACTTGTGCATTAGTTTGTTTTCCATTGCTGTGATAAAACACCCAACAAAACGCACCTATGGAGGAAAGGGTTTATTTCATCTTACATTTTACATTCCATCATGAAGGGAAGCCAAGTCAGGAGCCCTGGGGGCTGGCACTGAAGCAGAGACTGTGGCAAAACACTGCCTACTGGCTTGCTCGCCATGACTTGTTCATCCACCTTTCTTCATCCACACCCCTCTGCCTAGAATTGGTACTAGTCATAATGGGCTAAGCCTTCCAAAATAAATTAACAACCTGTACAACTGCCCAGGTAACAGTTTACTGGAGGAAATGCCACAGTTGAGCTTCCCTCTTCTAAGGTGTGTCAAGTCGACAATGAAGCCTTATCACAACAGAAAGTTTTTAAAGATTGCTAAGTTCAGAAACTGATGTATATTGTATTAGCCAAAATTCAGCCATATGACTGTACCAACACAAGGCACAGCTGACTGATATCAGCTTCATTTAATGCTTAGCATATAGTTTTTATGGAACTCTTATATGTTTTATAGTGTACAGTTTTGTGAGCAGCAATAAAGTGCAGTGGTTAAAAGCAGGAGACCCACAGTTAAAATCTATTGGACGTGCTTTCTGGCTTTATCATTTACTAACACAGATGTCAGATAGCTAAAATTTCCTTTCGTACCTTACCCTGTTAGCTGGTGATAAATTTAATAAAGTCAAATCCACAGAATTATTAAGAAGTCAATAAATGCTAATTTATTAAGTTAACAAATATTAATATACATAAATGACACATGTTAAGGAGTTAATCAATGCACAATTTGTACGGTGTTTAAGAAGTGCCAGAGCAGGTTGGCACCCATGAGGGACTTCTCCCTTTTCTGAGGAGAAGGAGAGGGGAGAATGGGGGAGGGGTGTGTGTCGGGGGAGGGACCGGGAAGAGAGGAGGGAGGCTGAAATCAGGATGTAAAGTGAATGAGTGAATGAATAAATATCTGTTGTTGGTCTGGCTAGTCGTGAGTAGTTAGTAAGGATTATAAATATCTAAGAACAGGTTTTTAAGTGAACTTATGTGTATATTATTGTATATAATAAATAACCAAGAGCATAACTGGGGAGCTAGAAAATATTTACATATTTAGTTTTTAAAGAAACTTTTTCTTCAGAGTAGGTGAGCCACTTTATGTTTTCACCAACAATGTTTGAATGACTTGAACTACAGCCCCTCCCCACCCCCGGTTCTCTCTGTTTCTGTCTCTCTCTGCCCCCCCTCCTTTCTTCTCTACCACACTTTCTCTCTTCCTCCACTTTCCCTCTTCTTTTCCTTCTTTCCATTTATCCTTCCATCCTCTTTTTTTCTTATTTTTTCCTCAACTCATTTGATTAAACCCGGGGTTTGCACATCCCAAACAAATGCTGTAACTCTGAGCATTGTATCCACAGGTTCACTATGCTCTTTTAATATATTCTGGGGTTTTGGGTTTTTTGTTTTTTTGTTTTGTTTGTTTGTTTGTTTTTTGCATTTCTCAAGTGGCCAATGGTGTTGACCAATATTTCATGTTTCTATCTGTTGTCTATATTCCTTAGTTAAATGTCTCTGTATTTTTTCCAGTTTTCTGTTCTAACTGGACTCTTTGTTTTTCCTTTTTCAGTGTGTGAGTTTTGAGAGTTCTTTATGTGTTCTGAACATATCTCTTGTTAAATGTGTAGTTTTAAATATTTTCTCTTGCTGTCTAGCATTAACTCTGGAAACTGCTTTCAATAGGATGATTATTTTTTAGCAGTATTTATCCTACCAATCAATGAGTATGGAAAGTTTTTCCATTTTCCAGTGTCTTTATCTTTTTCTTCAGAGGTTTAAAGTTTTCATTGTAGGGATCCTGTTGAACCATATTTATATTTTGTAGATGAAGAAACCTTGCTCATATTGTGTAATCTTTTGATATGTATTTGTATTCAGTTTGCAAGTATTTTATTGAACATTTTGCATCTGTGTTCATCAAGGATAGTGGCTGGTTTTGTTATGTCTTTTTACCTGGTTAGTGTATAAGAGTAATATTGGCTTCATAGTAAGAATTTTCAAGAAAACAACTAACTAAACATGCTAGCAAGATTGTGGGGAAAGGGAAAGATTCATTCACTGATTATGGGCTTGCAAACTGGTACAGCCATTATGAGAATTAGTGTGGAGAATTCTCTAAAATCTAAAAGTACATCTAATATATGGTCCTGATATACCATCCCTTGGCATATGCCCAAAGGATTATACATCTTAATGCATAGACACTTGCTCTGCTATATTCACTGATGCTCTTTTTACAATAGTTAGGAAATAGAAACAACCTAAATGCCCTTCACCTGATGAGTCCGTAATGGAAACGCAGTACATACACACAATGGAATTCTATTTAACTACAGTTGAAGAAAAATGGATTTATGAACTTTGCGTGTAAATAGATGGAACTAGAACATACACTTGGTGAGTTAAACCAGACCAAGAAGGAAAAATGCAGCAAGTTCTCTTTTATTTGTGACTTAATCTCTAAATCTTTTATTGTGAGTGTAGAACCTGGAGCACCCACAGAAATCAGGAAAATGAAGAGGGATCATGTGCTTGGGTAGGAGAGAGAAGGAGCTCCAGAGAGGGGGACAATGGCCCAGGTTGCTATGAAGGAGAAAACAGATTATTTTATCTGGGGAAGGAAGAGGTAGGGCAATGCATACAGAGAGAAAGGAGGGAAGGAAGGATGAATAAAAGTGAGCAGGATCTGAAAAAGCCACAGAAAAATACAGTCTTTTATTTTTCCTTAAAAATACATTGTGTGTGTGTGTGTGTGTGTGTGTGTGTGTGTGTGTGTGTACGCGTGCTCGCGCACTCACGTACACGTATATTGATTAGAAGAATCTAAGAAACTTGCAAAATTATATAGGCTATTAACAATTGCTCTTGGTTGCCTTCTAGAACTTGAAAGTAAGAAACGATTTTTGATTACACCAAACATTTTGGGCTCAGGACTTAAAGTGATTGAGTTGGGACTGAGCTGGAAGCTTCTTTCCGAAGGACCAGCTCTCATAGTCCTGGAAGGTATTATGCTAACTGCCAAGGGAGAAAAGTAATCAATAGTGCTACCCAGATGGGAAGCCTGCATACCACAAAAGTGACCATCTAAGGAAAATATCCTCAGTGGTGCACATTTCCTGTGGGGATAGCATACAGCTGTCTAATAGTGTTTAAATCCCATTCAACAGAGAACAATTCATGCTCGACACTGTAAACCTAGCCAACTACTTACCATGGCTGGAACTGTCACAGACCCTACAAGAGAATCTTACTATTGCCATTTTCCTAAACCAATATAATGCCTAACTGTCTTCAAAACTTATATTCTTGTATCCAGAGATAAGTGTAGCTCTTACCCACCACCAAAGACTCTTCTTCGACTTTCTCTTCCTCTTTTTCCGCCTCCTTTTCCCCTTCTTCTTCTTCCTTATCCTTCTCCCTCTCCTCCTTATTCTCTTCCTCCTGTTTCATCTTCAGCAAATGGGGGATACAAGGATCTGCAACTGGTCAAAGTGCAAAAACTAACTGGCCACGAGGGTTCCCAGCCTTACAGTTGACTTCTATACATAAGATGCAGAGAACACACAGACACACACACACACACACACACACACACACACACACGAACAACAGTAAATAAACTCAAAACACTGTGTGTGTGTGTGTGTGTGTGTGTGTGTGTGTGTGTGTGTGTATTATAATCATGAAGAGATAGGAAGGAATATGGAAGAAGTCGAAGAGGAGAGGGTAAAATAGTGTAAATACAGTACTCATGTATGAAATCCTCAAAATATTTATATAAATTGAATATTTTCACTGTTTTAGCTACTGTCTTAGTTACTGTTTGATTTCTGTGAAAAGACACCATGATCAAGGCAACTTATAAGAGAACGTACTTAATTGGGAGCTTGCTTAGAGTTGCAGGGGGTAAGTCCAACCATGGAGACTGATTAATTATGGATGAATTGTGATACTATGTGATACTATATATGTTCTTTCAAGAATCATATTTATGTGTGGAGAGCTGTTTATAACATTGTTTATTGTCTGTTTGTGACTGCAGAGTCCATCTGTAGTGATATGTTTATTCCCGTACATCAGTAATTTGTAGATTCTCTTCTTTCTTTTGTCAGTCTTAATAAAGATTTGTTAACTTTACTAATAATTTCTCAGAGCTTAAACTTTGTTTTATTGATTTTCTCTATTGATATCTCTTTGATTTTTATAAATCCCTGCTCTTATGTTTATTTTATTCTTGTTTCTGAATCCTCTGAGATTAGTTTGCTGTTGTTTCCTAGGCTCTTAAAGTGGGAGCTTTGTTGATCGATTTAACACTTTTCTCTCTCTCCTGGGGTATGTGTTTCTGCTATGACCCACCCCCTGCCAGTGCTTTGATGGCATGTGCAAGTCAGATCTCTTGGGTTAATTGAAAACACCTCATAAGTTCTTTTAATTTATACTTGGTAATGGTCACAAAAGAAGATGCTTTGACTTTAAAATTCACTAAAGCTTATCAGGCAATTTAACTTCAGCAGGAGTAATTCATACAAACTAAAGAAAAAGCACACGTATAGCATCCTACACTGTATTAGTGGTGAGCAGTCTCTCTTCAGTGGAGAGATGCAAATCTGAAGTCAGGTACAGCTTTGTTGGGCTACTTGCACAGTGTCTGTGTCAGTCAGCTCCCCTGACTTCTGTTTCTGGATAAAAGATACAGTATCTCACACTGTACAGCATCCAAGTTGTCATTATTTTCTATGTATGGACTAATCCTTAATATAAGTAATTGCATGTGTTTTATAATCATTGAAACTTATGTTTCGAGTACCATCTTTCTCAAAGGTATTTCTACAGATTTTCCCTGCTCTTTTTAATCCATTTAAAATACAAACAAAGATATTATAGGGATCTTAATTATTATACTTCAGCTATAAGAAGGAAGGTTCCTTCCTAGAATTTTAAAAGGTGTAGAATGTAGTAGTTCAGAGTCTCAGACTCCAGTAATAACAGAGGGGGAATCCATCCTTCCTTCCTTCCTTCCTTCCTTCCTTCCTTCCTTCCTTCTTTCCTTCCATCACTTCATGGCCTGATCCCAATTTGCTCTCTCCTCGCCTCCTATTCCCATCCTCACACCCCTCCTCCATTCTCCTTTCCTTCTTCTCAGAGAAGGAGAGGTCAACCCACCCTGGCACCTCAAGTCACAGTGGAGTTAATCACCTCCTCTCCCACTGTGGCCAGAGGAGGCAGCCCAGCTAGGGGAAAGGGATCCAAAGGCAGGCAATAGAGTCAGAGACAGCTCCTACTCCCATTTTAGTGGACCCACATGATGGCCAAGCTACATATGGGTAGGGGGTGGGTCTAGATCCAGTCCATGCATGCTCTTTGGTTTGTGGTTCAATTTCCATAAGCTGTCATGGGCTCAGCTTAGTTGGCCCTGTAGGTATTCTTGAGTGGTTCTTGTCCCCTCCAATTCCCTCTAGTTTGGTTTATTGTTTAACTGTGGGTCTGTGCATCTTTTTCCATCAGCTGCTGGATGAAGCCACTCAGAAGACAGTTATGCTAGACTCCTGATTGCAAACATAGCAGAGTATCATTAATAGTGACAGAGGTTGGCTCTTTTCCATGGTGTGAGCCTCAATTTAGAGGTGAGTACTTCCATCCCTCCACATACAGTGTGTTCTCCTCCTTCCAAGGCAAGATCCCTCCATTAGCTATAGTGAAGGAAACTCCTTACACATAGAACAAGAGGTACTTTGCAAGCACTGACTCTGCAAGTTCCTCAACAACAGCTCTGCCCTCAGCTGCCTTTACATTTTTATCTCTTTCTTTTCCTAGAGAGACCTATGATAGAACTGAAAGGCTTAGACACTTAAAGTGTTTGTGGGTTTAGATCTGGGTATGTAGAAAGCATAACAGAGCAAATAATAGAACCATTAAAATAGACATGGTAGATCAGTGGAACAGAACAGAGAGCACTGGAACAGTGTCTCCAGAAACAGCAGGGAAAGGAATTTGATAAATAGTTCCAAAACAAACAAACAAGCAAACAAACAAACAAACCCTGAATGTGAACATCTTTTAAAGTATAAAAATCACCAACTGAGCCTGAAAAGGTATTCAACATTAATCATTAAGGATATGTGAATAAAACTCTGAGCAGTCCGCTTTAGTGACACATGCCTGCACCTCCATCTTTCAGGAAGCTGAACAGGAATATCATTGCAAATTCAAAATCAGCTTGTGCTACATCTCAAGACCAAGTATACCCTAGAGTTTAACAAGGAGACCCTTTTTCAAAAACTAAAACCACAAAGATGGAAGCAACCCATAATGAGCTATCATGTCATCTCCATTAGCATTGCTTCCATCAAGAAGATATAACAAATGTGAGTGGTCCAGAGGAAAAGGGTTCTCATACAACATTGGAAGGAACTATGGAAAAAGAGCATGGTGTTTCTAAAGAACATAAAAATGGAAATACCAGCTTGGCAGTGGTGGCACACACCTTTAATCCCAGCACTTGGGAGGCCAAGGCATGAGGATCTCTAAGTTTGAGGTCAGCCTAGTCTACAGAGTGAGTTCTGGGACAGCCAAGGCTACACAGAAAAATCCGGTTTTGGAAAATAAAACAAAATTAAAAATGAAAGAATAGTGATTCCATATCATTCAACAATCTCTCCAAAGACAACAATATTCACAATCACCAATATAGAGAAACAAACCTGAATGTCCAGCAATGAATGAATGGACAAAGAAACTGGAGCTCATATTGGTGGCTTACCAGAACTTGGTAGGTTTCATTTACTGAAGACAACCTTAACTTATGTCATTGAATACTGACCAGCATTTTAATACTGGAAGGAACTCTGCAATCTACTTGTAGATAAAGGTTACCATCAATATCACCCAGCTACAAATCCTATGACCTGCAGCAACAACCTGTCTGTAAAATATACTGGTACAATGATGGCACAAAGGTTATACAAGCACTCAACACTTAAAAAAATGGATTTATGGCTCACTCTATGAAATGTTACAAATTCCTGACATTGCTAAAGCAGCCAAGAACCTGAGACTAGACAGATCATGGCCTTAGGGTAAAACCTATGACTACTATTCTGTTAAAGTCATAAAATGACCCCTAATGACATATTGCTATACTCATAGATCGGCACCTTGCTCAACCCTCAACTGAGAAGCTTCCTGTTGCAGTAAACCAGAATTACCACAGAGATCCACACTGAGCAATGTGCAGAGAGTGAGACTTTGGAAGACTCAATTCTAGATGGGATGTCTTCAACAAACTCTTCCTGTAAAAGCTCAGGGATCTATGCAGAAGGAGCATGGGAAGGATTGTAAGATCCAGAGGTGTCTGATTACTCCAAGGAAACTGCTTTCCTGACAGAACAGAACCGATGCACATATGACTTTGTAGAGACTGTTGCAGCACACATAGGAATGCACAGATACAAGCCAGATGGGGTCTGTATTAGGAAAGGTTCTCTAGGATAACAAAACGTATAGAATGAAAATCTCTCTCTCTCTCTCTCTCTCTCTCTCTCTCTCTCTCTCTCTATCTCTCTCTCTCGTTCTTACTCCCTCTCTATATATAATATATATTTATATATAATATCATGGGCTATTAGAACGATGACTTACAGGCTCTGGTCCACCTAATTCAACAATGGCTGCCTATGAATGGAAGATCCAAGAATCCAGTTCAGTCTATGAGGCTGGATCTCTCAACTGATCTGAAGTATATGCCAGAATCCCAAAGAAATAGGCTCTAATGGTAGTGAAGGAATGGACTTGCTGGCAAGCAGGCAAAGATAAAAATCTTCCTTCTTTCATGTCCTTTATACAGAACATGTAAGCCCAGATAAGAGGTGCGATTTCTCAGCTCAAATTACCTGGATTAAAGATGTGTCTTTGTACCTCAAAGATCCAGATTAGAGGTGAATCTTCCCACTTCAAAAAGAAAAAATAAGCCCTCACAGATGTGTCAATATTTTTTGGGTTTCAGTTAATTCCAAATGTAGTCAAGTTGACAACCAAAAATAGCCATCACAGGCTTCCAGCACTGAAAGGAGGAAGTGGAAAAGGAACCTCATCCTGAACCAAGAAACCATTTCCAACAGATACCTTCTGGCAAAGGGGAAAGTAGTTTTCTCCAGTGGAGTGTCAATGACTTACTAACCACACTCCAGACAAGGCAGGCGCCATGCCCAAGAGTTGTTGGCCACTACAAATCAAACTCCATGGTTTTGTGTGTGTGCATGTCTGTGTGTGGCTGGGGGGGATGTTAAACTTTTGTTTTGCTTTGTTTGGCAATTCCTCTCCTTTTTTGTTGTGATTTTCATTGTTGTCAGTTTGTGTTTGTGTTTGCTTTGTTTTGTTTTGTTGGAGAATGAGATAACATGAATTTGGATGGCAGGAATGTAGGAAGGATCTGGGAGAAGTTGGCAGAGGGGAAACATGATCAAAATATGCCATATGAAAAACATGTTTTTATTTAAAAAATAAAAAAAATTAAAAAGGAAACGATCTCATTAACAATAGAATATTATTCTTTTGAAACATTATTCCATAATGTCAATGATAATTTTCCATTTTATATGAAATGAGTGAGTCTGGAGGGTATTAAGGGATCCAGACAGTATGACTAAAAATACCACAATATGGCTTACATGTAAAGTATAAAATATGCAGATAAGCACAGCGAGATCAAAACAGTGGCTATCGGGTTGAGCTGGGGAAGTGTAGATGAGAGAGCAGAAAGCAGCAGATGACTAAGATGAATACACAACGTTCATTCAAAAACAACTTGGCAGACAATGAGAAGAATGAGCTTAGATAAAAACTCTCTATATTCACAAATGAGTAGAAAGCAACTCATGTGATACTTAGTCAGTCAACTCACCAGAAAAACAGGAGAGAATAGCATAAAATTGGAGCCAGAGGTATCAGTTAGTCCAAATACAAATGCCTGAAAACAGGGTACCCGAGTGTGTAACTTTCAGTTTTAGCTCAAAACATGAAAAGCAGGGTAGGTGTAGCAGGGTGGGTGTAGCAGGGTGGGTGTGGCAGTGGATTTCTGGCAGTCTGAGAACTGGGAGGTCTAATGCCCAGGGACAGGACATGGCTCTACCATTACTGATGAGAGAGAATTCAGAGTTCCTGCATTTGTGTTGTTTCAGCCTGGCCCTTAAACACTGAGATATTATCTTCCCACATTGGTGACTATGAATGTTTTTTTCTTATTTGCTCCACCCCCATTATAATATAATACCAGCTGATAAGAACAGATACTACACTTGATCTTAGCCAAAAGAGAACCATGGGAGAATAGCAAAGTACAAGGATCCAGTGGGTCCTAGAAACCTACAAGTAGAACATTATGATAGGCAGATTTGGGCCCAGGGGTCCCGCTCAAACTAAGGCACCAGCCAAGGACAAGACAGGCGGTAAACTTTAAACCCCTACCCCGATCTAGCCAATGGGCAGAACAGTCTCCACACTTGAGTGGAGAGTAGGATATGACTTTCTCACGTACTCTGGTGCCTCACATTTGACCATGTCCCCTGGAGGGGGAGACCTGGTGGCACTCAGAGGAAGGACAGCAGGTTACCGAGAAGAGACTTGATACCCTATGAGCATATACAGGGGGAGGAAATCCCTCTCAGGAACAGTCATAGGGGAGGGGAATAAGGGGAAAATGGGAGGGATGGAAGAATGGGATAATACAAGGGATGGGATAATCATTGAGATGTAACAAGAATAAATTAATAAAAGAAATACTCAGAAAAATAATATGATACCAGCTACCTGGAGGTCTCTTTGCCTAATTAAGCTAATACATAAAATAAAGCATTATAGAAATCTGTGAAAATATTCTCCAATGTCATATTAAAAATCGTAGCTATGCTATAAATGAATAGGATAATCTCAAAGAGCATCGATTATAAAAAATGTTAGTTTCTGTCTGTATTTCCAAAATTACAGGAAAGGTTGGCATTTGTGAATCAGAAACTAAACTGTGAGGCAATAGGGTGAGAAGAAGGTTCTCTAGAAATCAGGTGACTTGAGTTAAATTTTTTAGAAATCAGAAAAAAAAACATTAAAATACATCTGTGGAATTGAAACTAGGATCAGGATTACAAACACAAAAAATGTTTGAGAAGGACAATTCACTAGGATAAGTAAAAAAAAAAAATGGAATAGAGGAACAAGAAAGAACATGGAGAGTAAACACTTGAGAAGTAAAAGTGAAACTTCTTATTTAGTAGAAGAAAAGTTCTCGTCTTAAAACAACTCAACTCCAAATAGATCAAAGACATCAACATAACCCAGACACACTGAATATGATAGAACAGAAAGCAAGGAGAGGCCTTGAACACATTGGCACAGGAGAAGACTTTCTGAAAGGAACACCAATAGTATGGCCATTAAGATCAACAATAAATATCTAGAATGTCTTAAATCTGAGAGTCATCTTTGGAAGTTCCTAGTCTCATAATGTTGTATCAGGGCTTTTCCTTTATATTTTGGAAAATTTTATTGTATTGTCATGTACTTTTATTTTCATTTTACTTAAGTACATTTCTCTCTCTCTCTCTTTTTTTTTTAACCCTACAGATCATTTTTGTATTTTTTAATGGCTTCCAGTTTAGTGTTTTTTTTTTAATTTTTATTTTTTTATAATTAAATTTTTTTTATTAATTTATTCTTGTTACATCTCTATGGTTATCCCATCCCTTGTATCCTCCCATTCTCCCCTCCCTCCCATTTTCCCCTTATTCCCCTCCCCTATGACTGTTCCTCAGAGGGATTACCTCCCCATGTATATGCTCATAGGGTATCAAGTCTCTTCTCGGTGACCTGCTGTCCTTCCTCTGAGTGCCACTAGGTCTCCCCCTCCAGAGGACATAGTCAAATGTGAGGCACAGTTTAGTGTTTTTATGGGATTCCTGCATGTGCAAAGGAGTGTGTCTCTGCTTCATGTGCCTTTTCTTGGGGTCTTTTCCATCTGTTTGCTTGTTTTACCTAATTCTATTGTGTTAGTTTTTGTTGTATCTTAAATTTTGTTATATTATCCATTAGAAATTTGTTTGTTTTCTAAGGAGAGTCAGAACAGGAGTGGATCTATATGGGAGGGGAGTAGGGAGGTACTTGGAAGAATAGAGGGAGGGAAAACTATAATCATGGTATATATGTGAAAAAATAAATCTATTTTCAATAAAAAGAAAAATCCTGTTGTACCTATACATCAAACAGACTTTCCTCATATGTAGAAAAGTTAATGAAAAGACTTTGCTACAAAACTGATACAATTTTAAATGTATTCACATGACTTCAGGGAATTCTAAACTTTAAGATTTGTATAGAGATCAGGAAGAAAAATAGATTTTCTATTCTAGGAAAATTATTAGTCTGGCTGTAGATAATTACAAAAACATTCTCACAATGAACTAACTGAAAATAGAGAGATGTCAGCAACTCTGAGAGGTTAAAGGGTAAGATTCAAGTCCTGTATGCAGAAGTTTACATTTATGTGTGAACATAGCTGAGGCTGTGTGAATGACAAATATCTCCAATAATCTTTTACTCTTGAATATTGGTTATGTTTAAGAACATGTAGGTGTGGCCTTGCTGGAGGAAATATGCCACTGGGGGCAGGTTCTGAGGTTTCAAAAGACTGGCCATTTCAAGACAAGCCATTTCAACTTCCTGCATGAGGTTAAAGATAGAACTCCCAGCTGTTCCTGCTGACACTCCTGCATCTGTGGTGGTGATGGGCTCATCCTTCTGGAGGCATAAACACAAGATTAAGCCCTGACTTCTTTAATTTGCCTTAGTCATGGTACTTAATCACCGCGATAGAAAAGTCACTAAAAGAATAACAGCAATAATTCTCATTCAGGAGGCCCCAATCCAATGGCATCAATGATCTTAAACAAGCTTTAGGAAAAATAACCACGGCCCAAGAATCAGCAGAGAGAAGTGCTGTCTTGCATGCCTGACCTTTAATTGCAGTGTCTGGAACCTGTAGTGGAAAGAGAAAGTTGATACTACAAAGTTGTTCTTTGGCCTCTACATGATTGCTGGTGTTTAGACACACACACACACACACACACACACACACACACACACACACACACA
>OU015758.1:30566239-30583082 GCA_907169655.1 Acomys percivali
GTGGTTTGAAAGAAAAATGTTCTCTGTAAGGTTTTGAACAAAAGGTCTCTTCTCTGTGGGGGCATTTTGGGAGGTTGTGGAACCTTTAGGAGGTATAATCTTGCTGGAAAGAGTGCATCCTTGGGGGGTGCACTTTGAGAGTTCATACCCTCACCTCACTTCCAACTCACTTTCTTTACTTCATGTTTGTGGTTAGAGATTTGATTTCTCAACATCCCCCTGAGGGTGTTTCCTACTGTGCATCTCTCACCGTTATGGACTCTCTGGTATGGCTTACAGAAGTAAACCCTTCTGTAAATTGCTTTGACCATGGTGTTTTATCACAATAACAAAACATAAGCGAGACACTAACCCTTTAGTGGAAATAATTCAAGCAATTATTGGAACCCTGTCACTTATAAACTAAATAGTTTCTCCATCTCCATGAGGTCAGGAAACAATATAAAACCTTTGCAACAACACTTTGATGATACAAGCCAGTGTGCCTATGTAAGGCAAAATGAAAGATATATTTGGTCTCTGCCAGTCTGGTCATCCTGGAATGCTGGTATAAGCTGTTGGTAGAGTCCTCTGTGCTGGACAGAGGCTAAAAGGTAGAACAATGGGATTCACAAAGCATCCCTAACTACAACCAAAGCCCTCATCTGGTATTGATTACCAAGTAGCCTTTCAACCACTCTGGCATATAATGTCAGTAATTAATATCTTCCATAGTTTATTTAGATTACAGATAATGACATTAAATTTACATATACAAATGAAAAATTTGTTTCTAGAATAATATCCATCTTCAATTAATCTTTTTTTTTTTTTAACTCAGATACTCAATTAGCAAAAGCTTTCTGTATGGTTCTTAGTCCCAAATAATTTGATATTTTTCAAACCTTGGTGAGTAAAGGATTTAGCATTTAAAGTTGTGGTAATCTTGTTTAAGAATAGTCACAAAATAACTTTACATTTTAAGTAAGTAAATGCCAGACCCCAGGCTTCTTTTTTGACACCCAAGTATGAAAATTTCTGTCTTTATTTCAACTATGAAATCGCAACCGATACTTGAAAGCTAACTTTTAATTTACTTATCAATGGTAAAGACACTTATTTTTTTCTGAGAATTAAGAATAAAATTTTTGGAAGAAAAAGTAAATTTTTGCTAACTAATATTTATGTAGGATATATATAATCTACAGTGTATTGTGACTGAATTTAATTACTAAAATTAACATAGTTTCAAAAATAATTTAAGGTAGAAGATTTTAAAATATCTTTTGCTTCTTTATTATCTCTTAGTTTAGACATTATAATATAGTTGCATCACTTGGCCATTCTCTTTTCTCCCTCCAAACTCTCCTGTGTACCCTTCTTTTCTCTCCTTCAAATTCATGCTCTTTTTTTTCTTGTATCTTTTTTTTTAATTTTATTAATTTATTCTTGTTACATCTCAATGGTTATCCCATCCCTTGTATCCTCCCATTCTTCCCTCCCTCCCATTTTCCCCTTTTTCCCCTCCCCTATGACTGTTCCTGAGAGGGATTACCTCCCCCTGTATATGCTCATAGGGTAACAAGTCTCTTCTCTGTGACCTGCTGTCATTCCTCTGAGTGCCACCAGGTCTCCCCCTCCAGGAGACATAGTCAAATGTGAGGCACCAGAGTACATGAGAAAGTCATATCCCACTCTCCACTCAAGTGTGGAGACTACACCCATCAGAATGGCTAAGATCAAAAACTCAAGAGACACCACATGCTGGAGAGGATGTGGGGAGAGAGGAACACTTCATTGCTGGTGGGAATGCAAACTAGTACAGCCACTTTGGAAATCTATCTGGTGCTTTCTCAGAAAACTGGGAATAGTGCTTCCTGAAGACCCAGCTATTCCACTCCTTGGAATATACCCAGAAGATGCACCAGCACATAACAAGAAAATTTGCTCAACCATGTTCATAGCAGCCTTATTCATAATAGCCAGATCATGGAAACAGCCTAAATGTCCCTCAGTAGAAGAATGGATAAAGAAACTGTGGTACATATACACTATGGAATACTACTCAGCTATTAAAAACAAGGAATTCCCAAAATTTGTGGATAAATGGATTGAGCTAGAGATGATCATAATGAGTGAGTTAACTCAGAAGCAGAAAGACTCAAATGGTATATACTCACTTATATCTGCATACTAGCCCAATGGGCATGTCCCACGAAAGCCTTCCCTTACCAGGAAACTGGGACAGAGGGGAGGACATCCTATTGGGACTCTAGATGAGAGAACCATGTGAGAATAGCAAAGTAGAAGGATCCAGTGGGTCCTAGAAACCTACAAGTAGAACATTATGATAGGCAGATTTGGGCCAAGGGGTCCCGCTCAAACTAAGGCACCAGCCAAGGACAATACAGGCGGTAAACTTTAAACTCCTACCCTGATCTAGCCAAATTCATGCTCTTTTAGCCCCATTAATTGTTGTTACATACTACATGTATATACATATTCCTAAATACATAATTACAACATTCTCAGTCTATATAAATTTACTTATATGCATTTTTTTTTAGGTCTGACTATTTTGTTTTTCTTCGGAGTTGGATAACTAACTGGTGACCCCCCTTTTTTTAAAATACAAATCAGATATTTATATATTACTGGAGTTGGTTATTTTAAAATGTATTGTTAACATACACTCAAATACTGTAAATTTTACAATTGAGGATAACAATAAGAGTTCAACTGTGTAGCCTATGTAAATATAGTCTATTTTCTCACTAGTGGCCTGCACTTATAAAAGTTTTAATACGGAACTAAGAATTTGACATTGAGAAAAGTATTCTGGATATGTGTGGAGAACATATTCTGTGTCTCATTTATAGATGAGGACAGTAGACTCATACCTGTAGTGTACAAATGCAGTAGTTTATACTGCATATAAGGATGGGAGACCATGGAGAGAAAACAGAAATGGAAGAGGGGCACCTCTGGGATAGGGGAGGCTCCCAAGATTCTATGAAAGTGATCCTAGCTGAGATTACAGGCAGTAGGGGGTTAAGGAGTCTGAAGTCACCACCTCCTGTAGCCAAGTAGAGGCAGAGGAATACCAACCAACCTACCCCTAAAAACCCCTGACATAACTTCGTCTTGCCTACAAGAAGTGTAGCAGTAAAGATGGAGCAGAGACTGAGGGAATGTCCAACCAATGACTGGCACAACTTGAGACCCATCCCATGGGAAAGAAGCAACTCATGCTAGCATTAATGATACTCTGCTATGCTTTCAGTCAGGAGCCTAGCATAACTGTCTTTTAAGAGGCTTCATCCAGCAGCTGAGAGAAACAGATATAAAGACCCACAGCTAAACAACAGTCTGTGGGAGTTTCATGAAAGAGTGGGAGGAAGGATTGAGGGAGCTGGAAGGGTCAAGGATACCACAAGAAGAACTACAGTGTGAACCAATCTGGGCCTATGGGGCTTACAGAGATGGAACAACCAATCAGAAAGCATGCATGGGTCAGCCTTAGACTTTTAGGTCCTGAATACTTTGAAGAAAAAACCCCAGACTCAAATAGTATGCAAGTAGAAAAGAGCATTTATTCTGAAGAAATCCAGCATGCTGGGGTCACCAGTTAGACAAAAGGGTGACCTCGAAGTGAGCTCACAGGCTCACATTCTGGGGAATTCCAAGGGGGGCTAGGCAGCTTTTACATGGTTGGAGCATTCAAACTGAAAAAGTACGGGCAAACTTCATCAGGGTCATGAGTTAATCATAAGATAAGAGACCTTCAGACCAGCAGTAAATCATCCTTAAACAATTAGACCAGCAGTAAACCAGCCTTACGCAATCTTATCTTCCTCTGGCCAGATGGCTAGGCCATCTCTGATTGCCTACCCATTTTCTGCAGTATTTCCAATGACTGCTAAGCTCATTTCTGATTAATGGAGGCTTAGGCCTGTTCTGAACTAACAAGAAACTGAAGCCTGTCATGGAGTTGGCTAGGCTTATTTAACCAGGCTTCCTCAAGACCCCCTACACATATGTAGCAGATATGTAGTATGGTCTCCTAACAATGAGAGTAGGAGCTATCTCTGACTCTACTGCCTGCCTCTGGATAGCTTTCTCCTAGCTCAGCTGCCATGTCTGGCCCCAATGGGAGAGGATGAGCTGAGTCCTGCACCAACTCTTGAGGTGCCAGGATGGGTTGGGTACTACTTAGGGGCCTCTCCTTCAATAAGGAGAGGGGGAAATGGGTGGGCATGAGATTGGACTGGGAGGAGAGGAAGAAGGGGCTGAGATCAGGCTGTAAAGAGACAAATAAATAAATAAATAAATAAATAAATAAATAGCACAGGGACCAAGCCCATAACAAATTATAGGCACGAAACTGTAGCTTTTGTAGCCACTACCCCCAAAAAATTATGGGATCACCAAGTTTCTTTGGTTCAGAAATGAAATTTAAAACTATGTCAGTGCTTCCCAAAGGACCCATGTAAACTATAAAGTAATTATAGTGTGTCTACGTAGCAAGTTAACCTGTAGCTACTACCTTCAACACCCATGAAAAGTGCACTCTCTCAGGGCTGAGGTACTGCCTCCCCATTGCTGGATCTCAAAGATGGAAACATTAAGTATTTTGCTGAATCCAAAACTGGTTTTCCTTGGGGTCATGAAGTTAAAGTGTAAGGATAAAAGAAGTCTAAATAACAAAAACCAAAGGCTGGGATCTCACAGTTCAGCACTGTTTCAGACTACCACAAAGGCTGTCTCTAATTTTGTTTTGGTTTCTGTTTTGAGACTGTCTTGATCTGTGGTCTGGACTGGCCTGAAAGTCACTTTGTAGACAAGGTTGGCCTCGAACTCACAGAGATCCATCTGCCTCTACGTAGAATATGCTGGAATAAAAGGCATGTGCCATCACAACTAACTAATGCTAGATTCATAAGCTACCTAAAATTTCAACCAGCCTTAGTTGAAGGAAATGTGTAAATTGCATCTCAAACTGACATTTTAAAATATTATAATGGAATAGCATGAATATGTTTAAGGGAGTGAACTTGTTTTCTATAATAATGGGAGGCATCTTTTTTCCCCTAAGCTGTAAGTTAGTAAATATCTATGTTGTTGGGGTGACTTTCCTTTACATTGTGTGAAGGTGTGTGTTTGTATTTTCAATTGTTAATTGTGTACCTGCAGAGAGCTAAGCAGGATTTTGGTGTTGTCAGTTCTATGGTGCATTACCAGCTTTATATTTGTAAACACTTGTTGTTCCACACTTGCTCAGATACTTGAAGGTCTGACCGTCCTTTATGGCTAAAGGCAATCTAGAGATGTATCAGGTGTTGTCTTGATGCTGGTTGATTGTAGTAATGATCTGATGGATAATACCTAGAGTAGCAAGTGTGAGAGCAGAGATGCAGGGCAGAGAAAGTGTCACGGAGAGACAGTGGCCAAAATGAGAGAATTGAGGAGGACAGAAAAATGAACAGAGTGGGACCAGAGTGCAAAGAGCTAGCTGGTCACAGGGCTACCAGCTACCAGCAGGGTTAGTCTAGTTAGTGGATGGGAATCTGCCCTAGCAAAAGTCCTAAGCTTTAAACTATATTAGAAGTGTCTATGCATTATTTACAACTCATGGAGGTCCTCGACAGTCCCACAATATGATATTATCTACAAAAAAATGATTTAGGAAGACTCTCTTTTACTGGCAACATTCTTGTGTTACAGATGTCTGAGGCAGGCTCTCAAGACCTCCCCGGTAGAGTCTGTACAGCAGATCCAGGCAAAGCCCTCCCTCATTAGCAGCCCCATGTGCTATAGATGGCCAAAGAAAGACTTCTCCTCCCAGTAGGATCTGTGCCCTACAGATGTCCAATGCTTCACCTGTGCCATATCGTCAATGTCAAAAGGCCTTTTGTGTATATTCAAATAGAAATATTGCCAAATGACTGAAAAAGCAAAACTATGGAGGATCTGGGTGGTTTTCATATATTTCTTGTTTTCCCTTTTCTTTGGAGGAAGCACTAAAATGATTTGGTGTAAACTGGCTGAGAACAAAGTATAGCTACACCCAAATACTCAGAAAATAAAACAGAGAGGAAGTTACTTCCCCCCCCTCCAAATTTTGCCTTACAGTGACTATAAAATTATCTTCAAAGCCAAAATTTAAAGAAATATCTCCCACAAGGATCATTTGTTACTGGTAAAATGAATAGCATAATGTGGTTTCCAGAAAGGAGACTCAAACATTTCCTATTTTTATTTTCACAGAAAAATACTTATCTCTGGATGACAATTGGGTTTAGAGAGATATTTTGGGGAAAAAAATAAAATGCTTTGAACCATGTTTACATGTACTATTTTTATTTATTTTTTAATATAGCCCCTGTGATAAAATTTAAGCCTTAAAAAGCCATACCAGTATATTTTTTCAGCAAATTCAAACAATTAATCTGAATTACTCTCTTTGCTATTAGCAATTATTGGTAATAATGTCAATGAAATATTTATATGAACAGGGAACACGATTGTTTCCATTCAAATTTTACATCGTGATCAAGCAAGCATACTCTTTATCTGACACCAAACTATGTACTCGTGAGGGAACATTTTCCCATTTAACATCCTTATTCATATTTTTTCCTTGATACTTATTTGTAGATTTCTATTGATGTAATCGTTTGCAAGAGAAAGAGCTCATGTCTCAGGCTGGAAGTGGAGTCTTATGAATATGCAAATAGTGTTTGCAGTGAAGAAGTTTCTCTTTGGAATGATGCAATGCCTTCTTGAGTTATATTGAATATTAGCCGTAGCTTAGGACACAAAGCTCATGAAGACTTGGGTTTTGAGTGAAAAAAAAAATCAGAAATGGTTGCTTTCTGGTTACAAAAAGCATTATGTCCTTCTGAACTCAATCTTCTCAATTTAGGTTAATGCTTTGTTGTAGAAATAAATAAATAAATAAATAAATAAATAAATAACTGCCATTTAATTCTTATTGTATAGAAGAGTAGTGAACCAGCAATATGAAAAGATGTATGGATTGTCTGCCCTGTATGTTATAGTGTACTTTTTAAAATGCAAATTCCGAGGCACATCTTTTAACAGTTTTAATTTAACCTGGTTCAATGTGTCCAGATGGTTTAAAAATGTTCCTTTGGTGAGCTCTATAGAATAAGCTACTTTTTAAAAACACCAGTACCTTGTGCTGTAAAAATATTCTACTGATGTTCAATTTCAGCTCTAGACAAAAATCTTGCTCATAAACCCCAGGAAAGTATTAGGTTGGGAATGTAGCAAGAGAGCAGCACTGGCCTCTGAAACTATTGTCAGCGTCTAGACAGGCTGATTGTGTTTTCTCAGGGTTAGAGTGGCCCTGGAGAGGACTGCCTCACTTTCACCTCTTCCCCAAATCCCATTCCAGGGTTCTCAAACTGCAGTGCAATAAAAAATACCTGGGGATCTTGATTAAAAATACAAAAACACGTGTCCTATCCCAATTTAATGAACCTGGGCCACTGTGTTCTTTGTCTGAGATTCTGATAGATACCAATGTTTGGGAATCACTACTCTAAACAGAACCTTAAAAGAAATCATCAGGATAACAAATGGGAACCTAGGAAGTAGGTCAAGCATTTCTAAAATATTTGAAGTATGCCTAAAGTTAAATAGAGTAATGTTTTTTAAAGAAAGAAACAGAAGAAATCCTACCTCCATATGGACTCTCATGTATCAACAATGAAGCTGCTATTTTATTTCTCACATAAAAATATAAGAATGAGCTTGGCTTATGATATTTAAATTAATAAAAATGTACAGTTAGGAAAGTTAGGCCCTTGGAAGCAATCTATGATACTGTATATAAAGGTGTGACAGAGTATTGAAGGATTATGAAAATAGCCAACAGTATATAATAGAGCCAATCCGTGACTATAACTATGAAAGAAATGGAAGAAGAAAGAAAATCCAGACGACACATTTCACCTTTCCTATGAAAAGACTGTGTTAAAAAGAAATGTACAGTTACTCAAGGTTATATACTTGCATTTAAAGACTCGGAGCTAGGAATCTCAGACGAAAGAGAATGTGTGATGTTGAGGTACAAGTGATCTGAAGGGGAAATGGAAGCAAGGAGGGTCTGATTAGGGAAGGGGAAGGAGATGAATACAGAAAATGGGGAAGGAAGGGTAAAATAACAGTAAGGATTTCTGAAAAACTTATAAGGAGTTATAGCATTAACTATCTACCTAAAATACATATAGTGTATGTAAGTCTGCCTATACATATACGTACATAGCTTAAGTGAAATTTTCCTGGGGACCTCCCCTTAAGTCATAGACTGACATATAATGTACATCAGTCTGTGTCTACATGTACATACACAGCTTAAGGAAAAATTTTCCAGTGGCCCTCCCTCTAAGAATAGACTATAAAACAAACAAACAAACAAACAAACAAAACAAACAAACTGCAACACCAGGCTTGAGACACCCTCTTTGAGTTGTTGGTAAGAGACTCTTCCAATCTTAGAGGCTATTGCTGTTGTTTTTGGATGCCTTGCAGAAGATGAAGGTAGTTCCCGACTTCTGAAAGTACTATGAGCTTCAGAGATAGAATCCAGATGACCTCTGTTATATCTGATATAAGAGCCTTCTTCCTAATGACTAGCTGCCATGGTACCAGAAGGTACCATGACATCAAGGGAACTTCTCTCTGCATCAGATGGAGACTGTTAGAAAATACCATAATTGATCAAAATGAAGAGTTGTGGCTCCCAATCCCAATGGATGCATCTACACCGTAACTGCTACACTTAAGGCTCAGGGGTCACTGTAGAAGAGGAAAGTGGAAGGAGTTTTATAAGTAACTGGAACAAGAACTTTGCAATCAGATGTGTCTTCCAGAAATGTCAGAGAGGCTCCAAGGAGGAAGTGTCACTAATGTCTCTTCCTAAACATTACCTGGACAAGGATGGCACCAATATACAAGCTTTGAAAGGCTTCAAGCTTAACCAGGGAGTTACAGACAACTAAGGAGTGTCGAGAGTGGAGACAGAGTCCTCCTTAGGGAAGAGCACACCAAGTAGTTACTCAATATCAAGTGGCCATCCATGAAAACACAAATATGAGCGTGGGTGATACCATCCCTAGGTTGGTGGTTCTGGGAGAAAGCAGGCTGAACAAGTTATGAGGAGCAAGCCGTAAGCAGCACCCCTCCATGGCCTCTGCATCAGCTCCTGCCTTCAGGTTCCTGTCATGTTTAAGTTTCCTGTCCTGCCTTTCTTCAGTGAAACCAATGCTGTGGAAATGTGAGCCAAGTAAACTCCTTTCTCCTCAGTTTGCTTTTGGTCATGGTGTTTCATCACAGCAATAGTAGCTGTAACTAAGACAGGATTCATGAGCATTTCCAACTCCATGTTAGAATGTTGACTAGCTTGATATTGTACTGGTTCTGTGCAGGCAATCATAGCTGCTGTGAGCTAATTAGTGTAGCAGTCCTGTAATAATCAGAAGACACTGTTTCATTCTAGTCCCTCCTAATCTCTGACTCTTGCAATCAATCAATTCGTTTCCTTCTTCAGTTGTCTCTGAGCATTGAGGAAAGGGTATGATACTGATGTCCCATTTGTGGATGAGAATTTTGTAGTCACTTACTCTACGCTCGTTTATTGGTTGGGACTTTCTGCTTTTGCTGTCATCCACAACACAAGAAAACTTCTGATTAAGTCTGAAAGCTGCACTAATCTACAGATTGGGAGATACAAATCCAGAGGGCAGTTTCATATAATGTCCATATGCTATTAAGTTTTATGTTGACTTGATACGAACAAGAGGCATTTCAAAATGGGGAGCCCCACCTGAGGAAAGAAATGATACCAGGAAATTGCCAGAAGACAAGAATTCCTCCCTCCAGCTTCCTGCCTTATGTTCCTGTCCTGACATCTCTGGATGATGGAAACAAACCCTTTCTTCCCCAAGTTTATTTTAGGTATTACGTCTTTCACAAGACTAATTTGAAGACAACCCATTCAGCAAAATAACAGAGTAGCTTCATTCCTGGTTCCTATGTGCATCCCTATTCCTAGGTTATTAGACAGACTTACAGTACCTGACATGAAGTTCCTTCTGTACAGCAGGTCTTAAATCCAATAACAAAACGGTTGATTGTTCCCTACCCTAGAATTGTGCCACTATTGAACTTATGAGGGAATCTTGTTACATTAGTTCTTATTTATACATATATAATTATCTTTTCATATGTTTCAAAAATCTTGCCCCAATTCTCTCCTCACCGTACTCTACTATCCTCCTAACTTAAATATTTTTCCATATTGTTTTCATTTTTCCCACCTATCACTTGATCTACTATACCCTTCTCTTTATTATTTTATTTTATCTTTATTTTGCTTTAATTATTTTATTTTTATTCCTCTCCTCCATTAATAGTCTTTTTCTAGTTTCCTTGGATTCTATAGGTATTCCAAATTAAGCACACAGACCTAAAACTTCAACACTAAGTCTACATATAAATGAAAATATGAGAATTCGTCTGGGTTACCTTACTCAGGGTAGTATTTTTACATGCTCTAATAATTTACTTACAAATTTATTCAGCTAGAAAAAAATGCAGTTACAGATATTTCAGGTAAATGGATGGAGCTGTTCTTAGTCCCTTATTTTAATTTTTATTTATGCGTGTGTGTATGGCCAGAGGCCAGAAGAGGACATTAGATCCCCTGGAGCTAGAGTCACAATTGATTGGGAGCCAACATGTGGGTTCCAACTGAGTTTGTCTGGAAGAAGAGCAAGTACTCTTAAATGCTGACCTATCTCTCCAGCTCCCTTAATGTTGTTTGCTGTTGTAGTTTTGTATATTTAGTTAAAGTAAAGATGTGACTATAGCTCAATAGTAGAGCGCTTGCTTAGCATGTGTAGTGTCCTAAATTCAATACCTAGTACTACCAAAATGTCTCTTCTGATAAATAATGAACAGAAAAACTGTTTTATTTCTGCAAAATGTAATTTTTTTTTTTTTTACCAGCAGACAAGACTGAGCCACCAAGTCATAAAATACAAGGGTAGCATGTAAATGCAAATCACTAACTAAAAGAAGCCATTCTAAAGAAGATATGTACTCTATGATTTCATCTATATGACATTCTAGGGAAGGAAAAACTGATGAGGAAAAAAAAAGGAAGACAAAATAAAAACCCCACTGGACTTAACATCCTTTCAACAATAGGGAAATTGTGCCTGGTCCTAGAAACCTAGTCAACTACCCAAAGCTAGAGAAGTCACAGATATAGGAGAGAAATCTAGAACCATCATTTTATTAAAACATCTCAATACCTATTTACATTATAAATATTTGACCTTACACCCACAAATAAGTGTAGTCTCCATCTCTCATCAAGGAAACTTCCTTTTTGCAATGAAAGAGAGGATCACAGAAACACATAACCAATCAAAATGCAGAGCCGTGGATCCCAGTGGACCCAACTATAAAACAACTCTCACACCAAAGGCTGAGGAATCACTGAGAAAGGGTTTGGAAAGATTTTAAGGATGGAAGATCAATAAATTTGCTATGATATTTTTGTCTCCTAAGATGTCAGAAACACAAATAAACCCAGGATCGCTAAAACAATCCTGGATTATAAAAGAACCACTGGACATGTCATCATCACTCCTAATATTAAATTATATTATACAGCCACAGTTATAAAAAAGCATGGTATTGGCGCAAAAACAGACATGTTAGTCAATGGAATGGAACTGAAGACCCAAAAATAAGTCCATACACCAATGGGCACATTATTTTTAATAAGGAAGCCAGAAATTACACACTGAAAAAAGACAGCATCTTCAACAAATGGTTCTGGTCAAACTGGATGACTCCATCTAGAATGGAAATAGATTCATACTTATCACTGTGCACAAAACTCAACTCCAAATGGATCAAACATCTCAACTTAAAACCAGATACAATAAATAAATAAATAAATAAAGTGGGGGAATAGTCTTGAAATCATCGGCACAAGAAAAGACTTTCTGAACAGAACATGAATAGCACAGGTGCTAAGATCAACAATTAATAAATGGGACCTCATGAAACTTAATGTTTTTATAATGACATTACGATTATGACAAAGAGGCCAGCTATATAATGGGAAAAGACTTATTACCAACTACAGGTCCAACTGAGGGTTAGTATCTAAAATATATAAAGACCTAAAAGAAACTGAACATCAAGAAAAAAATAACTCAATTAAAAACATTATATGTGTGTGTGTGTGTGTGTGTGTGTGTGTGTGTGTGTGTGTGTGTGTGTGTTGTATCTAAACAGAGAATTCTTAAATGGGAAAACACAAATGCCTGAGAAACAAAGAAATATTCAACATCCTTAGTCATCATAGAAAATGCAAATGAAACTCATATATATCTGAAGTAAAAGTACTCCAACAGACACTAGTACTCCCAGTGTCAGGATATTGGTTCTAATATCATTTTCCAAATAGAGGAGGAAAAGTCACTTAGAGAAGTGACCAACTCTGAGACTAGGGCAGGAAAAAATCCAAGATGACCCCAGAGCATCCTGTAGTGCCAGACAATAAGACATGTTCAAAACCCGAAACCAAAGTGAACCACCATAGGAATATGTCAAAAGGACAAAGCAGTTTACCAAAAGGGTCCCAAATAGGCAAATGAGGAAATTTTGAGTAACAGAATAAATGTGGTATTGAATTGTAACTCAGAATCCAAATAAGTAGAAATGCGTTCATACCAATATAAAGTGACTATGTATATAAATAAAAAACAAATCTGAATCTCCTATATGGAAGAATTCAAATTTACTGACGTATGCTTTCCTCCAGGAGATGCACTGTAAGATCTACCCCTTCTTTGGCTATGGCTATTCACTGTCTTATGAGGGCTATGCAACGGTACTTCACTTCGATTGTTGTTCTAACTCTATAATAGCAGCCCACAGATAGACTACATCCTCAAAATATGAGTAACTCCAGAAAACTGCCAATGTCATCCAAAAAAAGGAATGCCTGAAAACTGGCACAGTCTAGGTGGGCCTAAGGAAACACCAGAGTGAACTGAGATATCCTGGATTGAATCTGGAACAGGGAAGAGAACCGTTAGGCAAGCGGAGAGATCTCGATGGGGACCGGAGAGTTTGGTCAATGATGCTATATTGCCGTTTGCTCTTAATTGTGTGTAATATGTTATCCTGGCACAGGACACCTGGGAGGAAACTGAATACAAAAGCTGTAAGGGTTTCTTGTAAACCTAAAGATAATGCCCAAATTCAAAACTTCATATATGAAAGGACCATGGATTCCTTATTTTAAAAAATGTTTAATGATTTGTTTTTATTTTATGTGCACTGGTATGTTTGTGTGAGGATACCAGATACTCTGGAGTAACAGATAGTTCTTACCTGCCATATGGGTGCAGGAAAATGAAGCCAGGTCCTCTGAAAGAGCAGCCAGTGCTCTCTAACCACTGAGCAACTTCTCCAGCCCTGGAACATGGATTCATAAAGAAAAACTAGTATGGGGCCCATTCAAATGACGCTTTACTTTGAACAGGAAGCATGAAGAATAAGTAGGCATCATTGGTTACCTCATACTGAACCTCCACATTCCTACTGTTCCTGGCTTCACCATATTCTCCTTCTTTTCCTTTCTTGTGCTCTGTCTAAATCACAAATTCCTGTTGTTTTATAAAGCAGAGGTAGTTTGTTATTAACGCCCGTTTCTTTGTTGTATGCTAATCTCTGACTTCAAGATCTCAGTACCAACTAAAAACGCAATACACTGGTCTGAGAAAATCTATTGCTACCCAGGGGATGCCTTCCCTGCTTGGCTGCCTCCTCCTAATCCTTATGTTAATACACTTTCTTTTTAAAATAATCAGCACTTTAGTGTACACTTCTTTTGTATTAATTATATTCCAGGCACACCCTCTCTGGATTATATTTTTACTACTTAGATAGCAATGCACTGAACTGTTTGCTTTTCATTAAAAAAAAAAAAACTTCTAAATAATTTTGAAATAATTTACTATTTGGCAGAGTTACAGTGACAGAAACTAAAATAAACCCACCTACGTGCTCTGTATAGCTCAAATAGGAAGGCTTAGTTTAAGAATGGCTCCCTTGCTTCCAGAACACAGAAATTCTATTCCTTGATTCCCCCGTCCCCACCACCACCACTTCTAGTAGGATAGCAAAGGTTTCACAACAGGAAACAGGACCTAAAAAAACAAAAACAAAACACCTTTCTATGTGTAGTGTTTCCTGATGTTAATGCTATAAACTACATCAGCCAAGATTCCCTTCAAGCTGCTAAGAGCGTGATGGACCTAAGCACACAGTAGCCCGTGGTGCTGCTGTTGTGCAGGGACTACATGCAGAATGGGCCCCAGGAACAGATTCTGAGTATTTACCGCTAGTCGCCTTTGGTTTTGCTCTAAGACAGACTTTCAATCTGGAGCCCAGGCTGCCCTCAAACTTACTGTCCCCCTGCCTCCGCATCCTAAAAGCTAGAACTATAGTCCCGTGCCACGGCCTTTTGTTTTGCCCTTGACTGATTTTAGTATTAGTTCTGCCTTGTAGTAAGCACACTCAGGCACACATGCACATGGCATGGCATGCATGGGGAGGTCAGAGGAGTTTCGCAGGTTGGATCTTCCTTCCATCCGGGATACTGAGTACTGACTCAGGTCCCCAGGCTCGGCAGTGAGCACCTATGTCCACTGAGCCATCTTGCCGACCTCACCTTGTGTTTCGTTTTTGTTTTTGAGTTAAGGTTTCTCACTAGCCTTCGACTTGCCAAAATGGCTAAGTTGGCTGGCCAGTGAACCCAGGTATGCTCCTGTCTTCCCTTGCCCAGAACTGGAATTCCAAGCATATGCCCCGACACCAGGCTTCTTTTATATGTGTGTAAAGGTTCAAACTCAAGTTCCTATGCGTGTAAGGCAAACACCTCCCGGCTGAGCTATTTGTTTGGGCTTACTTCTAAGTTCGTGTAATGTAGCTCCAGTAATGGCTATAATTAACAAACGGCTTGAAAATTTTCTGAAATTTTCATAATCAATTATCTTAGCCTAGTATATTACTGTCTGCTGTATACCTTGGAGATATGTAATTTTGATCAAAGATATACAATTTTATGTCAGACTGCAGTACTTGGGAAAGTACTAAAAAATCAAATCTGATTTGATTATTGAATTATTTATCATTTACTTTTAACTAACATACAGTGATTATTCATATTTATAGGGAACAGTGTGATATTTTAATTCATTAATTCTATGTGCGCTCAGGTCATGGCAACAGGCATTTATAGTATTTTTCATTGGGAGCATTCAAAATTCCCTCCTCTAGCTTTTTTTTTTTTTTTAATTCATTTAACTATTATTTAGCCTGGTTGTCTTACTGAGCTGTGTAGAATATTAGATGCCAATTTCTTCTGTCCACCTGGACCCTGGACCCATCAACCATCCTCTTTCCATACCATCTTCTTTGAACCTTTCCAGGATCTGGAAAAAACTGCTCCATTCTCTCCTTCTTTGAAAGCAACTCTAGCTTCTGCGTGTGAGAACACGCAGTATTTGTCTTCCTGTGCCTGAGTTATTTCTTTAGCATGTCTTTCAGTTCTATTCCTATTGGCTCTAATGGCAGAATTTCATCCCTCTTTATTACCAAGTGGTGTTCTGATGTATACAATACCAAATAGCTTATTATATGTAAATATATTAATATGTGTTAATTATATATAAATACATATAAAGCTTTTATTTATACATATAACTACATATGTTATATAGCCACTCATCTTTTTCTTCTTAATTCCACATAGTGTTCTTTACTGGACTTGCTCCTGAAACCCATACATTGTAATCTCTTGTTTTCAAAGAGGTATCTTAAGAAGCTCTGTGCTGTTGGTCAGGTTACTTTTGAAAATGACTTTCAATTTTCCCTAGTATTCAAAATTCATGAAAATAAAACTCTGCCAATTTGAAAAAAAAAAACCCAACTTGGTATTTAAAACAGAATGAGACATAAGGTATTTCAGAAATACTGTCATAAAATTTAGGTTTTGATTCAAGCATGCACATAATCATATATAACTTAGTATAAATCCTTCATATTTTTATTTTAAATATATTTTTAAAATTTATTCACTTTAGTCATCGCTTCCCAGTCCCACACTCTATTCCTCTTTTCCCCTACCCACCTCCCCTAATCCTCAACAAGGGGGAGCCCTCGTCCCCTACCATCTCACCCCCACCTATCAGTCTCATTAGGACAACCTGCATCTTCTTCCTCTGTGTCCTCGCAAAGCTTCCCTGCCAAGGGGAAGTGATTGACAAGCAAGCAACAGAGCCCATGTCAGAGACAGCTCCTGCTACCTGTATTAGGGGATCCACATGGAGACTGAGCTACCTATCCACTCTATCTGAGCAGGAGGTCTTGGTCCTCTCTACACATGGTCCGATGTTTGGTGCATCAGTCTCTGCAGGGCCCCTGAACCGGGATTTGTTGCATCTTTGGTCTCCTTATGGAGCTCCTGTCTCCTCCAGGTCCTTCTATCCCCTGTTTCTTCCATAAGACTCCCTTTGGTAATCCACCCCAATGTTTGGCTGTGAGTCTCAGCATCTGTTTTGATGCCCTGCTGGGTAGAGTCTTTCAGAAGACATCTATAATAGGCTCCTGTCCTGTTCTCTGTCTCCAACTGCTTCCAGTGTCTATTCTTTTTACCCTTCTGAATGAGAATTAAGAATTCTCCCTAGAGTCCTCCTTGTTATTCAGCTTCTTTAAGTCTATGGATTGTAGTATACTTATCCTGAAT
>OU015758.1:30583092-30596051 GCA_907169655.1 Acomys percivali
TTGAGGGACATCTAGATTCTTTCCAGAGTCTGGCTATTATGAATAAAGCTGCTATGAACATAGTTGAGCAAATGTCCTTGTTGTATGGTGGAATATCTTTTGGGTATATGCACAGGAGTGGTTTAGCTTTTCTTGAGGTAGCACTATTCCCAGTTTTCTGAGAAGGTGCCAGATTTATTTCCAAAGTGGTTGTAGAAGTTGGCACTACCTCCAGCAATGAAGGAGTGTTCCCCTGTCTCCACATCTTCATCAGCATGTGCTGTCACTTGAGTTTTTGATCTTAGCCATTCTGACAGGTGTAAGATGGAATCTCAGAGTCATTTGAATTACATTTCCCTGATGACAGAGGATATTCAGCATTTCTGTAAGTGTTTCTCAGCCATTCGTTATTCTTCTGCTGAGAATTCTCTGTTTATATATGCACCACATTTTTATTTGGTATGGTGGTGTTTATTTTTTGAGTTCTTTATATATTTTGGGTATTAGCCCTTTGTCAAATGTAGGGTTGGTGAAGATCTTTTCCCAGTCTATAGGCTGTCACTTTGTTCTGTTGACAGTGTTCTTTGCTTTACAGAAGCTTTTCAGTTTTATGAGGTTTCATTTATTGTGATCAATAGCCAGAAATATTGATGTTCTATTCAGGAGGTTGTCTCCTGTGCCAATGAGTTTGAGGCTCTTCCCTAATTTTCTTATAATAGATTTAGTGTTTCTGATTTTATGTTGAGGTATTTAATCCACTTGACCTTGAATTTTGTGCAGGATGATAAATATGGATATAAATGAATTTTTCTACATGTAGACAAACAGTTAGACCATCAGCACTATTCGTTGAAAATGCTATCCTTTTTCCATTTTTATGGTTTTGGCTCCTTTGTCAAATATCAAGTGTCCACTGATCCACCAATCTGTTTCTATGCTAGTACCATGCATATTACTGTTGCTTTATAGTACAGTGTGAAGTCATAGATGGAGATTCCTCCAGAAGATCTTTTATTGTACAGGATTGTCTTAACTATTCTGGCTTTTTTCTATATGAAGTTGAGAATTGTTCTTTCAAGGTCTGTAAAGAAATGTGTTGGCATTTTTATGGGAATTGCACTGAATCTGTAGACTGCTTTTGGTAAGATGGCCGTTTTTACTATGTTAATCCTACTGATCCATTCACATGGAAGATATTTCTATTTTCTAATAACTTCTTCAATTTCTTTCTTTAGAGACTTGAAGTTTTTTTTCATACAAGTCTTTCACTTGCTTGGTTAGAGTTATAACAAGATACTTTACATTTTTTGTGGCCATTGTAAAGAGTGTTATTTCCATAATTTCGGTCTCAGCTTATTTGTCTTCTGTATACAGGAGAGATACTTTTTTTTCTTTAGTTAATTTCATATCCAGCCACTTTGATGAAGTTGTAGGAATTCTTTGTTAGGATTTTTGGGACCACTTATGTATATTAGTCTATCATCTGTGAAAGAACTTTGACTTCTCCCTTTCCAATTTGTGTCCCTTGATCTCCTTTAGCTGTCTTAGTGTTTTAGCTAGGACTTTGAGTACTATGTTGAATAGATCTGGAGAGAGCAGGCAGCCTTGTCTGTCCCTGATTTCAAGGGAATTAATTTAAGTTGCTCTCTGTTTAGTTTTATAACCACTTCATTTAGTTATATAACCACTCATGTTTCAAAGACAAGGTCAATTCCATACCTTAGTGATTGTGAACAATACTTCAATAAATATTAGAGCGTGAATATCATATCTACCGGATACACACAGAGTAGTAAAACAGATGGATAATATGATAGCTCAATTTCTTGTCTTTAAGAAACACATATTTTTTCTACAAAGGATGGATGAGATAAACCTTTAATACTAAGTTTTGTCCTGAAGTTTCAATCATGAGAAATACTCACAATATGTATTCGTTTTCCAGCTGGAAAGCATGCAACTTTCAATAGAATGAATAAAGAACAAGCTACTGGGCCAAAATCTGTAGTTGGCTTTAAGAAGGTAAAGACAGGTAGTATCAACCCTTTGAGTTCCAAGGCAGTAAGGGGAATCTAGCTTAGGAACAGAAGAAATGTAGTTTTTATGCAAAGGTCTAATACTCAAAAGTATCTATTGGCAATCTATCTATTTGTCTATCATCATCATCATCATCATCATCATCATCTGCCTATTATTTATCTAACTATTTTAATAATCATCTATCTGTATATCTATCATTTGTATATCATCTATCTATCTATCTATCTATCTATCTATCTATCTATCTATATCTTTATCTACATATATTTATCTATCATGTATCATTTGCCATCTATATATCTATCATGTAATCTATTATTTGTCTATCATCTATCTCTATCATCTACCATCTATCCATTATCTCTTTCATCTATTGTACAGGTACACATCTGTAATCTGCCATCAATTCATTCTCAAGTGTGAACAACTAGTTCCTCTACTTGAGCTGAAAATTCAGTGAATTAGTTTTTTGTAGAGTAGACTACATCAACAAATACAGCTTTGAGATGATTTTTAAAATATGCTTGTTTCTTTTTATGTAGTGGTGGTGTGGGCTGCCACTCAGCTGGTGCTTCCACCATCCTCTATCCACAGACTCTGTATGTAGCTTGCACATGGCAAAGTACTCGGTTGAAATGTTGGCCAGACAAGAGAAAGGTAGGCATTCCTTCTGATCATTGTCCACTGTAAAATGTGTCTGTTTAGTAAGATAGAAGATGTAGTCCTTGTTTTTTGTCTAAGAAGTGAAAATAGTGGACATCTGGCAGTATCCTTGAGTTTGGGTTGCACGTGATTGTGAACCACCTGACATGAGTTCCCAAAACCTAACACTGATTCTTTGACAGAGCAGCAAGCGCCATCTCTCTGTCTATGGAATGTGAGATTTTGATCAAGAAATGTCCCCGATGAACTTAGATAAGTCACCTAGTAGCAAGTCCAATCAGAGCAGATGTTTTCTTGGTGTGTCCTTTACACTGATGGAAGATACATCCCAGCTGGAGAGAATCAATCCTATTTGGATTTAGAACAGAGAGCAAACGCGTAGGAAAATTATCATGCACAGGCTATATTGTCTCCTCTGGCGTGTTTTCCTCTTAACATCACTCTGCAGTTACCTAGTATAAATATTATTTGCATGCTTTGTATAGAATATCCTTGATGTTTCTGTGGGACCATCCTCTTCGCACACATTTTGTGATAATTATGCTTCAAAGACAACACGCTTTTGGAATCCTGTCCCTTTGTAAAGTCTGCTTTGCAGCTAATTCATAAACTGTTCAAAAAAATCAGCCGCATTAGTCATACCTTGATTTTCACCTAAAATAGTTTTATCTAGCTTGTGACTGCTCAAATAGGATGTGTTTCCAAACAATTTCTGGTTCTTTTAAATATTAAATCCATGAATTGACACCTTTGAAGTTATTTAAAGAAATTTGCCCCAGGCTTTGAAATTTTAAAGACAGCTCCAAAAATATTTCAGGTAGTTACAAAAACTTTGGTCTACATCCCTAACTTTTAAAGAAATAGGTTGTGAAAGAGAATGTTCACTTGATATTTTTACTTCTGATGGACCTGATCATAAATCATGACAACAAAATGATTTTGATGAGTGTATATAAAGACTTAAGTAGTCAATATAGCCTCAATGTGAGAAGAATATTAGTCACTTATGTAATTGCTTTCGTCATCTCAGTTGGGCCTTTTGCATTGCATGACAAGGTCATATAAGTTTACTTTACAAAGCACAAGGGCTGAGTTGCTTTGTGGGACGCTGCAAAGTGCAGCAGGCTCCTGTGACTGTTTTCATTTTCCACTTCCTTTCTTCAGATTGACTTCTACCATTTAGCTGAACTTTTGAAATCTCCAGTAGTGTTTCCAACCAATATGCTTACATAGGCTCTCCTCTCTTTCTTTTCGTGTGACAGTCTGAGGTATTATTTACACACCCATTTTGAAGTTGATTTGTATTGACTTGAAATAAATGTCGATTATCTAGAGCATGCCCTTCATTCTCTGTGGCGCACAGGCAACCTTGTTATTCCTTCATTATCTTTAAATATTTCTACTCCAGTACAGTATGTATGTCATCATGACTTTAAACATTACCTATGGGCCATGTATGTCAGCGGTACGATAGTAAACATGGTTGTGTCATGCAGTTGTGAAAGATTTCTTTCTCTTTTCTTCAAAACTTAGGAAAAATATAATCTGAATTGCTGATTTTACTTTGACATATTTCTTTTTCTGGACACCCATGTATGATCTCAATTAGTCAATCAATATCCACAGTTCTTCACATAGTCTATTTGCTAATGAAAACATCACTAATAATAATTTAATCCTTCCCTTCACTATTTCTTTCCCTTTAATGTGTATCAATTATACAATGCAATGTGCATCACCATGCCATTTTCATGGGTGCAAAATGCACAATGATCATATTCATTCCTCAGTGCCCATTCTTGGCTACCCTCCTGCTGATCCTCTTCTTCTTCCTAAATAGTCTTTTCTCTATCTTTCATTAACATTTTTAAAAAATAAAGATTTAAGATATGAGGGAAAAGATGAAGTTTTGAGTTTCTGACTCTGACATACTTAGTTTAATACAATGATCCCCAATTCCATCAATTTTCCTGTAACTGTTTCAATTTTGTTGGTCAAATAATACTCTATTGTGTGTGCATATATATGTGTATATATACATATCAATGCTATTTTTATTTATTCATTCATATATTAATGAACACCTAGGTTAATTTAATAACTTTGCTATTGTGAACAGTGCCTTCATAAACATAGGTGTGCAGGCATATGTGCTGACTTTGATCTCTTTGGGTACCCCACACAATCCAATAGCTGCAGGATATGTTTAGCACACTAAGGGACCTTCATAGAAATCATCATAGTGATTGAACTTCTTTAGTGAACAAACTTATATTCCCACTGCTTATATGGCCCCATAAACCTGCATCTCTACAATAGTTTGTGACATCTGAGTGTCTTGATCACCTTCATTTTGAGTAGAATGAGATGCAATCTAAATGCAGCTTTGTATGTTTGTTAGTTTTGGTGGTGCTGAGCATTGAAGCCAGGGACTTTACAGAAAGGCATGTGATCTACTAATGGGAGTTCATCAGTATCATTTGATATGCATTTTCTTATTGACTGAAGGTACTAAATGTTTTTAAAGCCTTTATTGGCCATTTGTACTTCCTTAGGAACTGTTCAGTTAAGTTGCCCATACACTGACTGGGTTGTGCTATCATAGTGTTCAGTTGTTCAAGTTCTGTACGTCTTTTTTTTAATTGAAAATTCATAATATCGCACAATAGGTATATATTCTATATATTCTCATCTCAGATCAGAAGCTGGACCAAATTTCCTCCAATTCTGTGTTCAGTACATTCACTCTCCTCATTGCTTTCCTTCCCTACATAATTATTTGTATTCATGGAATCTCACTTGTCATTTCTTACTGCTCTTTCCTCAGCTATTGGAGTGTTATTCAGAAACTCACTGCATATGTCTGGATCTGGACACTTCTTGTCCTAGTACCTTCAAAGTTTTAGATTTTACTTTAAGGCCTTTGATCAATTTTGAATTGTTTTGTTATACAACATAGGAGAGAAGAATCTAGTTTCAGTCTTTGACGGATGTATATCTGACTCCCACAGCAAATATTTGTTAAAGAAGAAAACAGATGACAAATACTGGGAAGGGTAAGGAAAGAAGAGTCTTTTCTCACCACTGCTTAGATGCGAATGTGTTCAGTCACTATGGAAATCAGTGCACTGGCTTCGCATCAAACCAACACCGAAATTACCATTTGATAAAGCTTTGTTTTTCTTGGATATGTACTCTTGGGTGTATATATATTCTTAAGTCAATATACCACAGAAATACTTGCACATCTGTGTTAACTGACGTACTATTCAAAAAAGCCAGTAGGTGCAGCTAGTCTAGATGTCCAGCAGCAGAGGGATAAATAAAATATGACAGAGAGGCACAATGACTTTTTATGTGGGCACAGAGAAAAATGAAATAATGAAATTCAATGTAACCTGGTAGAGCTAGAATTAAATACCGTTTTATGTCTAGAATTTAGATGTAAAATGTGTACATATATCTGTGTGTGAGTGCGTGTGTGGGCTTATGAGTGTGTGTGTGTGTGTGTGTGTGTGTGTGTGTGAGTGTGTGTATGAGTGAGTATGTGAGTGTGTATGTTTATGAGTGTGTGTGTATAAGTATGTGTGAGTGAATGTGTATTTATGAGTGTGCGTCTGTGTGGGTGTGAGAGAGTGCATGTTTATGAGCATGTGAGTGTGTATACGTGTGTGTCTGTCTGTCTGTCTGTCTGTCTTTCTGTCTCTCTGTGTGTGTTTGAGGGGGATCATGAGAGTTGGGAAAAGGATCATGGAAGAAGTAAAGAAGCACCTTGGCCAGGGAAGCAGGGAAGCTAACTGTAGCTTCACTTCTTTTCTCCTCTCCCCCACATTCTTTTCCCAAATTCCATCACCAGCTGTGTGACAGACTGCCTGCTGCAGCCTCCCCTTCCTCTCTGCCCCGACTCCAACAGATCACACAGATATCTCCCTAGACTTCTCCCCACTTATCTCTTTATTCCAGTCCCCAAATCCATCAGAGACTCCTAGAAACCCTTGAGCCACTCGAGTGGTGGAAGCAGACAGGCTACCTGTGATCTTCATCTGCTCCTTTCCCCTCTAAGTCCAACTATCCAGTCTCACCTACCTCCATGACAAATGACCTGCTACAGTGCCCCCTTTCTCTGCCCCTACCTCTCACTTATCACGCAGACCTTGTTTTCTAACCTTCCTCCCCATTTGCTCTGTTACCCAAGCCCCCTACCCCAGCAGGCATTCCCTGCCAACCCACCAGCCAAGCCTGAAGGGAAGCACTTAGGCCAGGGTAGCAGGTAGGTGAGCTTGAAATCATCACCCTCCCTTCAGTAGCCAGTCCCTGCATCTCACCCCCTGCTCTGTATCAGACTAACTGTTGTGGACTCTCTTCACTCTCTGTCTCCATTCCCAAGTGACTAAGCAGGTCCTGGTGGGTCATCCTGCCTTCCTCCGTCCTTTGCACTGCCTCTGCCCTGCACAGCCCATCCTCATTACTACCATCGGCTCCCAAATCCTAGAAACATATTATACCCAGACACCCCCCCACCCAGAGGCCACACTTAGCATGATCCCAGAATTTCCTACCAGGCAACACATGACCTCCTAAGAAGCAGAAAGGATAACAGAAACCAATTAACAAGTATCCACGCAAAAGTGACAAAAACAAATATAAGCATCTTGAATTTCAATTGTCCCAAACCCAGGTGCCTAGAAGCCAGCATAAAAACAAAATCAGTAACGTCCGCGGCAGTGCGACTCACAGAGCTCAGGAAGGCTGCCACAGTAGGCCCTGAGACTTGCAATGTCAAATCAAAGACTCTAGAGTAGCCCTTATGAATATGCTATAGGTTCTTAAAGAGGAAATGAGTAACTCCATTAAAGAAATCTACAAAAGCACAGACAAACAGAGAAAGGGAATAAGTGAAACAGTTCAATGCCTGAAAATCAAAAACAAAATCCATACAGAAAATTGGAACTAAGGCAAATCTGAAAATGAAAAATTGTGGAACTCAGGCAGGAACCTCATGGGCAAGGCCTGCCAACAGATGACAAGAGACAGAAGAGGGAATATCAGGCATTGAAGACACAATAGAATAAATGGGTAATTCAATGAGAGAAAATGATAAATCTAAAAAGCTCCTTTTACAAAACATCCAGAAAATCTGCTACACTATGAAAAAACCAAACATAAGAATAACAGGAATAGAGAAAGGGAAAGAAATCCATGTCAAAGGCACAGAAACTATTTTCAACAAAATCATAGAAGTGAATTTTCCTACCTTAAAGAAGGAAATACCTATAAGGGTACAAGAAGATTACAGAACACTTAATAGACTGGGCTGAAAAAGAAATTTCTTTTGGCACGTAATACTCAAAACACTAAATGTAAAGAGTGAGAAAAATATCAAAAGCTACACAGGAAAAAGACTGAATAAAACATAAATGGTGGCCTTTTAGAATAACATTTGACTTTTCAACGGAGACTATAAAAACCAGAAGGGCCTGGGTGATAGATGTTCCACAGATGCTAAGTGACTGCAGATATCAGCCCAGAATACTATACCCAGGAAACTTTCAATCACAATGAATTGACAAAATAAGGCATTCCAGAATAAAACCAAATTTAAGCAATATTTATCTATGAAGCCATTTCTGTAGACAAGACAGGATAAATGCTAGAAAGAAAAGTTCAACCTAAAGAGGTTAACCACACCTGAGAAAACACCAGAAACCCAAATCGGCAAACCAAAAGAAGGTGAATGTGCCCAAGCACAGGCACATACCACCACCACTGCCACCATCACCACCACCACCAGCTACAGTATCAACAAAAGAATAGAAATCAACAAACAAGGCTCAACAAACATAATTGCCTTAAATTCCTCAATAAAAACACACATTTAACAAAACTGATGCAAAACCAGGTTCCATTCATTCCTCTGCCATATTGAAGAGACACACTTTACCATCTAAGAATCAATCTACCTCAAGATCCAGGTGCACCACTCTTGAGCATATACCCAAAGGATGATTCATTCTGCCTCAGAGACTCATGGTAAACTATGTTCATTCTTGCTGCATTGATACTAGCCAGCAATTGGAAAGAAACTAGCTGTCCCTCAACAAAAGGTAGATGAAGAAAATGTAGCATATTTATACAATGGGATATTACTCAGCCATTAGTAAGAGGTATCTTGAAAATTGCAGGTATGTGGCTAGAACTGGAGCAAATCATCCTGAGAACAGAAAGACAAATATGGTACATGATAGTTTTGCATTGATTTTATATAGCTGTTACATCAGTAGTAACCAAGCTACAATCATTAGAACCATAGAGGTTCTACATAGTGTGAGGTACTGGGGGTGCTGATAAATCTCACTAGAAAAGGGAAATAGAATAGATGGTTATGGACAGATGGGGCAGACTGGAATGGGAGGAGCAAGTGGGGAAGGGGGAGGGAAGAAGGGGATGAGGGCTAGTGTAGAAAGAATACAGTTGAAGATTTATTTTTTTAAATATAGTTTATTAATTTATTCTTGTTACATCTCAATGGTTATCCCATCCCTTGTATCCTCCCATTCTTCCCTCCCTCCCATTTTCCCCTTACTCCCTTCCCCTATGACTATGACTGAGGGGGACCTCTTCCCCCTGTATATGCTCATAGGGTATCAAAGGACTCTAGGTGAGAGAATCAAGGGAGAATGGTGAAATAGAAGGATCTAGAGGGTCCTAGAAACCTACAAGAAGATCATTATGATGGGCAGATCTGGGCACAGGGGTCCTGTTCAAACTATGGCACCAGCCAAGGACAATACATGCAGTAAACTTTGAACCCCTACCCAGATCTAGCCAATGGACAGGGCATTCTCCACAGTTGAGTGGAGAGTGGAGTCTGACTTTCTCCCGTATTCTGGTGCCCCATATTTGACCACATCCCCTGGATGGGGAGGCCTGCTGGCACTCAGAGGAAGGATAGCAGGCTACCAGTTGAAGATTTCTAAAATATATACATCTATGTAGGAGATACAAATGAAATCACCTAATAATTGGGGAGACAGAGCTCCAGCATTGGCATTGTGTTACATATAATTGAATTGTTGGCCAAAGGGATATATGGGAACTCCCAAACAACCCAGACTGTTACCAAGGCTGTTTTGCTCTCCTCAAACTGATAGCAAGTTTCCATTGCTGAAGACAACTCATGTACAACTCGTAAAGAAGTTGAGCTGGTGGTTACATAGTGTCTTTACTCCTACCTGCATGCCTTTGGTACCAGAATATAGTCTACATGCTACCAAAAGAGAAACATAAACACCAACCCAGCTACAAACCCTGTGATCTACAATGGTGTCCTGCCTACAAGGCATGCTAGTGCAATGGTGGCACAAAGCTTGTGAGAGTAACCAACCGATAATTGATTAGGCTTAAGGCCTACCTACTCTCTGATCTTTTATGATGGTCTTCCTAAGGGAATAGAGTCAAGAAGCTGTGGCCAAACCCTCTGAAACTGTGAACAATGAAATCTTCTCCCCCTTAAGCTGTGTCTTTCAGTTATTTTGGTCACAGCTACAGTAAAGTAATATAGGATCTCTAATATCTGTAAAATCCCTTTACTTTTGATACCATTGATCACCCTTTAGTCACAGTAGTACTGGATCATCACATTTTCTATCATTCCATGGTTAGGAGAAAGTTCAAAGGTCATCATCCTTTCTCAAAAGACAAATATCACTTCCCTTCTCATTTGTGCACCCACTACGTGATAGATACCTAAAATTATATACGTGGAGATAACATAAAAGTAGAAGAAAACACTGAGAAAGAAAGGGACAGGGAAGGGCTTGAAGAGTAACTGGGTCTGGGAGAATGTGCACAGTGTAGACTGCATTCTTGCATTACAATAGCTTTGTGTAACCACGAACAATAAAAATTTAAGAAGAACAAAAAAATAAGCACCAAAACCCTATTTCCCTTATCTTTGGTAAGAACCTATCTGAAAAGGGAACTTTTTTTTTTATCTCACCTTAAACTCAGGTCTGTAATCCAATTAGACAGCTTTAGAGCTTGGATCTTACCTCTGGAGAACAAAGAACATTTATTTGCCAGTCACTATATGGACCCTAAAAGAAGTTTGTACCTTTTCGTTGATTATTTATTTTCGGGGCTCATGGAGTTTCTGTCTGCAGATGGCTTATGCTGGAGGGCAGTTGCATGGAGTTCGATTTCTGCCTGTGACCACTGGCTTCATTCCATGTTTGACAGCCCAGTGTATCATCCACCCAGAAGAACTTCTGATGGAAATAAACAACCAACAGTGTCTTCTTTATTTTAAGAACATTTCATATAGCATCTGGCCTAGACAAAGTTCAAGCTAATTTGCAAGTGTGAAAAACTCTCCATAATGTAAAAGTAATCTTCATAAAATATTTTTAATATGTTTGGAAAATTTAAGGTTGAGGACATTATAAAAATGAGGAACAACAGTGTCATTTAATTACCTGTTACCCTAAGGTGTTTTTAAATTCATCTGGATTCTCCCAGTATTCCTGGCATTGATAAAGATGGTAGTGCAATACTTGCTTTTGTTTGAAGAACTCTGACGACATTCACTTCTTTGAGCAAAGTATTCTAATAATGACCACGAAGGACTTTCCCTAAATCATAAATTTCCTATGTCTCAGTGTGACATCATTTCTTTGAAGAGGCTGCTATTGACAAATCTCTTTCCTTTTTTTTTATAATACATAATGGTAGCTGAAATTATACGATCTTCATGTCTCCCATCTCAGGTAGACTGGATGAAAGCAAGAGTCATTCTTTTCTACCTTTCCCGGGCCGTGTGGCTCTGCAGTGCAGTGGCTTTGTACTGCAGTCTGTGAGCTTTCGGATGTTCATACCATCTACTCCTTCATATTCCTTATGGCCTAGTTCAAGTGTCCTCTCTGACAGAGCTCTTAGAGACAATGTACAAAGCCACTTGCTTACATTTCTTTTGGTTACCATGAGGATCTTTACTGCAAAGAAAAGTTACTTTCTTTAGCAGAGCAACTTTTATTTTGGTAGAGGAACACAGAAGAGTCTCTGTGTATATAGGCTGGTTTTCACTTTGAAATCATCCTGCCTATTTCTCAAGTGCTTAGAGTTGTTTCATCAAAATGCAGAAATGTCTAGAGAAACAAACTCAAACCAAAAGAGGAAGCAAAGCTATTTTGCAGGACTGATCCAAGGATGCTGGTGGCCAAGAGGAAGTCTTTACTTTGATGTGATGTTGTCCCTGTTCCTACTGAAGAGCAGATGAGAGGGAAACAACACGAAAAAAGAAGATATGGAGAGAGAGAGAGAAAGAGAGACAGAGACAGACAGAGACAGAGAGAGAGACAAAGACAGAGAGAGAGACAGAGAGAGAGAGACAGACAGAGAGACACAGAGAGACACAGAGAGACACATAGAGTGAGAGACAGAGAGACAGAGAGAGACAGAGACAGAGAGAGACAGAGACAGAGAGAGACAGACAGAGAGACAGAGAGAGAGACAGAGACAGAGAGAGACAGACAGAGAGACAGAGAGAGAGACAGAGACAGAGAGAGAGAGACAGACAGAGAGACAGAGAGAGAGAGACAGAGACAGAGAGAGACAGACAGAGAGACAGAGAGAGAGACAGAGACAGAGAGAGAGAGACAGAGAGACACATAGAGCGAGAGACAGACAGAGAGACAAAGAGAGACAGAGACAGAGAGAGATACACACAGAGAAAGAATAAAAGCAACCACTGCCCTTCCCCTTTGCAGCACTACCATTTGGTTCAAATTTGGGTGCCTTTGTATCCCATTCCTGGAACTCAAGTCAATACATCATCTATAGCAAAAGAGACAGACTGATGACTCCTCTGAGGGAACCCAGCCTTTTCCTAACACTCAAACCTCTGAACACTTCTGAAATGTTTGTTATACTTTACTACTTTTTATTAATAAAGTTAATAATAATGTATTAATTATTATACTTTGTTAATTTCCTCCATTGTCATTATTAGGGCAAGTGAATGGCCTGGAATGTGTATATGTTTCCATATTTATTATGTTATTTCTTTTATAATAAAAGTATAAAGAACAAAAGGATATATTATTTTATTTTGTTTCTATGGCAAATTTCCACAAACTAAGCAGCTTAATATAGCACAAATTTTACTTTCCTGTATGTCAGAAATCTGACCCACTACTCACTACACTAAAATCAAGGAGATGGTTGGCTTGTAGCCTCTCTCTCTCTCTCTCTCTCTCTCTCTCTCTCTCTCTCTCTCTCTC
>OU015758.1:30608210-30632912 GCA_907169655.1 Acomys percivali
AGAGAGAGAGAGAGAGAGAGAGAGAGAGAGAGAGAGAGAGAGAGAGAGAGAGATATCTAAACAAAGAAAAACATCCCTGCAGGATAGAAAAGAAAGCATGTGCTTATCTGGATAGATTGAGCTAAAATTTTTATTAAGCAGTTTCAATTTTCTGATATTTTAAAATTGTTGCTATTAGAATATTTATGACGTTAAATTTGTAAAGCATGGCATTATGGGGACATGGGCATTGTGAGGCTAGCATTATATTCTTATGTGTTGGGTCTGAAGGTATACAAAAGAACAAGAAAAAAAAAACAGGAACAAAATTGTGGAATTTTTGGCTATTAAAAATATTAATTCACAATTTGTTAAAGATACACTTTTACTACATTTTAGTCAGTCTGTATATTAGTCATAAATTGTTTATAATAGAGGTTTTTTTGTTATTAAATCTGTTTAAATCAGTGGGTTGGTTTTTCCTTTAAAACAAGGGCTTTTGTTTGTTTGTTTGTTTTTCTTCCTGCCAATTGAAGAATCTCGTGGGTTTGTAGGTTAATTTTCTTCAAATAGCTACAAAGTTCTTTTTCTATAAATCCCAATTAGTTTCATCATTGGTGATTCTCTGGCAATGATCAGGTACCCTTAAAATCCGATAAATAACTACCTCTCACTTTTAACTATTCCTGTTTATGACCCAAGAGGTTAAAAGCCTTTGACTGGCATTTGACTTCTGACCTCATATAAATGTTATCTTATCAGGCCCTGCTTGTTAACTTGTATTGAGTGCTTGTCCCTGATGGCTTTTAGATAAAGGGTTGTGGGTTTTTTTTTTTTCTTAATATATTTCCTATAGGAACTTAACCATTCACATTGTTCTGTGCCTAGTGAACTCTAGTCTACTCAGCTGCTAGGAATCTACTAGAAAACATCAATTGTATTTTTATTTATTCCCTACCTTATTTTAAATTTGGCTTTATGGGTGGGATTTTATGATTAAAATACATATTTATTATAATTAGTGGTACTAATTCCCAGTGATCGTAATCCTTTAGCATGTTTGTCAAGAAGCTTCACAGCTTCCTATTTTCTCTTCAAAAAGAAAAAAAAAAAAAACAGAAAAAAAAAAACAGAAAAATTAGCTTGCATTTTGTACCAGCGTGAGATAGGTCGACAGATAATTTATGGAAATCTTGTCTCCCCAGACTTCAGAAGTCTGCTTAACGAGAGAGTCATCAGTAAGATATATCTTTCTTAAAAAACCAAACAGGCCATGAATGGTGCCTCCGCTAACCTTTTGGGAAAAGGTACCCAGGGTGTCCGTTACCTTCCATCCTGACAATTAAGGAAACGTTGGGTCTTTGATTTTACTGTAACTGTGTATGTTGCTCACCCATTCAAGTGTACATGTGTGTGAATGTAGTCACTGTGCACAAATCTAGTATGTTTGAGTGCTTGCATTTTAATCTCTCCACACCTCTATAGCACTGGGAGGATACTGCAGGCAGACGCTGGGGTCTCAGACAGGCTGCTGCTCCCTTTGCTAATGATCTACAGTGTGCTTCCCAAACAAAATACTACATTAATTTCCATGTGAGGAACAGGCAGTAAGGAGGGGGAAAGACAGAAGAGGCAGCCATCTTGGAGACAGTCTGCCTTTCAGACTCTTTCTCCTGCTAAAGCTCAAATAGCTGGAATATTATCTTTATTATTTTTAATTGGGCCTCAGCATAAAGCAAGAGGCATATTCAAAAGACCTTTGTGTTTGTGTTTGGAGTAGAAAGAAAGCTGTAACCTCTTTGGACTTTAAATAATAACTGCACGATAGACAAACTACCTATTATGCTCTATCGTTCTAAATAAATATACATATAAATGAAGGATATGTGAGAGACCTGCACAGAACCTGTTAAGAAAAACAAATGTCCAATTGGACCATTCATTTGCTATTTTCTAAAGGATTAATATGTCAGTAAAGTTATCTGCACTGCCTCCTCCCCACCCCCGTCTGCCTTCTCTCCCCCGACATACTCTCACATATGTGCATGCAAACACACAGGTTCAGACACCCCCCATCACAGTGACATGGCAGCTTCGAAACTTCTCTAAAAACAGCAATTCTCTTTCTCTCAGATCATAGGTATTTATGTAAGCAAGCAGCTTTGTACATTTTCTATTTATTTCCTCGTGTATGGAAAGCTGCTGGGGCTCTGTGACGTTCCCACAGTGCTTCCATACGACTCGTTGTTGTTGGTTTTTTTCCCCCCAGTAAAATGCAGATTTGATGTGATTTGTCTCAAGTTTTCATTTCAACCATTGCTTTTCTCTAAGTGGCCAGAATTTAAGGTCTGTGAAAGCAAGGAAAAAAGAAAAACTGCAGCAGGAGCAAATCAAGCCAAACCCCCAAAAGTGAAGCTGCCATTCACTGCCCTGCACATTCTCAAATTTTTTTTTTTTTTTTCTGCAGTTTTAACACAAAAGCGCTCCCTTCCCTGTTTTGATGTGCTAAGGAGAGAGGACACGTGGAAGTGGTGAAATAAAAATCTGGAAAATGCAGGGTGGCTAGTTCTCCTTTGAATGTTCAGCATGTGTAGGCAGCAGGTAGACACCCGGTTTAATATTTAGGATTTTTTTTAACAGACCAGGGAAAGTTGAGTTTAAGTACGTTGCATTACACCCGTTGGACTTTCATGGATCAATATTGCCTTTCCTTTATGTATTCAGAAGTAAGTCCACAGTGAACCACTTTTCCATCTGAAATCAGGAGGACAAGTTTGTCCTGTCCCCCTGAGAAAAATATGAGCATGCCAATAACAAGTTATTGTCCAATTCTGATTTCCGACTGAAGAAACTAAAGTTTTACTCCTTTAATGCTAGGAACTTGAACTTTTTGCTCTAAACAATATCACCTGCAGTGTTTAAAACCTGAAGGACCTGAACAATAGCTACGAATCCAAAAATCCTTACACTATATTGACTAAAAAGTCTCTTGGTTAAATGCCAGGGTTCTTTCCAAATGGACTCTGTATCCTGATTATTATTATTATTTTTTTTTATAAAATAACACCTGAATTATAGCTAGATAATAGTTAAGCTGGTGAAAGATACAGAACTTTTCATGTTGTTCTGTAATTCCTGTTTGAATATATGATCCTAAGTCCTTGTTTCCTTTTGATGTAAGAAGTGTTTCTACTGCAGTGGTAGTGAGAGCTTGTTGAAGTTGGGGGAATAAGACAAACAATACTTGAGTCCTTCAGCTTTTTGCCTGGATAGATGTCTTCACAAAACTCTGAGAGTGTCTTCAATTGCTTTCTCGCATGTTTTTATGTTTACTCACTTACTGTAATTCATTTGATTTCTTCCTCCTCCCCACCCGCCACCGCCCCCCCTCCCACCACCCATTTGTTATTTGTTGCCTCAGAAATCAATCTTGCCGTGTTTGGAGACCTTTTAGTGTTTTGACAAAAAAAAAGTTGGGGACCTGAAGTCAGAAACACTCCCCCAAAATGTTAAGGATCAGGTTATTGCTGTTATTCCTCTGTGCAGACTGATGCAGTTGGTTGCCTAATGGCCTTTGGTCTGACCTATCTTTTGAGGCTTCTTAATTCTATAAATTGGCTATGGCCTTTCCTGCTAGATCGCTTGATTTGGCCACATTCTCCCTAGTCTAGTCCCACTGTCACTTCCAGAGCTTATTTGAGGCTTGCACTGGTGGCCTTCTTCTTTACTTTCAACGCTTTGGGATTCAGACTTATAGAACTAAGACATTTCTCCGGACGTGCTCACAGATTCCACCCTGGATGCTAAGCCATGCTTTTTCCCTTTATGGGGAAAATTTTAAGAAAAATGTATCCCCAGGCCTCTGACACTAAGGGCACAGCCTGGCCATCCACCTTGTCCTCTTCCTCTTGGCCTCGTCTGCCCTGAAGTATGAATGCATTCATCCCGAAGGTTTGCCGCTTCAAAGTGACCAGTGAGATGCTAACAGGTCAGCTGGCTGTCCGGGTGGACAGAGGGTCCATAAATCAGAGAAGGGTTGGTATGGTTGAAAGACTAAGGTAGTCTAGCCTGAGGGGAGCCCCCTGTAAATCTCTCCAGGAGCTTTGTTCCTGGTAAGGGTTAGGGTGGGGGTTGCAGTTGGGGTAGCCATGTCTGTGTCTGTTATTAATGCCCTGGCCCTCCTGCAGCGGGTGCTAACTTCTTGTGCCCGCCGCCGAGAGAGCCTGCCTCCACCCTTCCCAACACATCGGCTGCTTGGAAAAGTCAAGCACGGCTGAGCCCTGATTTTCATTTAATAGTCAAAACCAAGATGCATTTGGGCTATGATGATAGGACAGCTCCCTTGAAAAGATTATTTGAACTACAAAGGCATTCATTTAGGGCTAGCCATGTTGCAAAAAGGGCCTGCTAGAAATTAGCAGCCTGTCCTGGTATTTGGAGAGCAAGAATGACAACTTACTGGAAGTTCTCAAGGAATCATTTATATTTCACACTCCACTAGGCAGCTGATTTGAGATTGTCTGTTAGCATAACAAAGGCTCTGAGCCTGTGAACTTCAGAAACCTTTTGACCTCTTAGCTGCTGGCATGAATAGCCCCCAGTCCTGCCTATAGAGATCTCCCAAAGCTCCCCTGTTCGTGGCTAAATTGTTAATCAGGGTAATTTAATATAGTTTTCAATATGCCTCATCTCTTATTGGGAAAGGTATTCACAGCTTCCCTACCCCTGGAAAAAAAAAGTTCTTTTATTCAAGTGTGAGAGGGGCAGCTGCAGACAGGCCCCGTGACTTGCTGCTCCCCCCCCCCCCACCCAGCCCCACTTCTTCCCAGCCTCAGTGTTCTGAGTAGCAACCAGAGGGTAAGGCCAGAAAGAGAAATGGACAGTCAGTCCCTTTTGCACGCTCGCCACGCTGAACCTCAAACTCTGTGCTGGGAAACGACTAAACAAAAAACCCGAAGCTCAGCCATAGCTAAAACCTCATAGTGCAAGTGTGCACGTCCTGTGTGTGTACACACACACACACACACACACACACACACACACACACACTCTCACACCACAACCCGGTTCGTACTCTTCACCTTACCACCACCCTTTCCCCTCCCCCTTCATCTCCCAGCTCAGCTGCTCTTGTGGCCCCCAAAATGCCCTAGACCCCCAAGACATGCTCATATTTCTTTATCGTTGCTCGTCGGACGGAGCCCCGCACTGGGCCGCACACTCCTTTGCACAGCTCCATTTGGCCTGTCCCCTGCATCCACCCTCAGTGTGGCTCCCTGGCAGTGTCAATTCACATGCACATTAGTTAACTGAAGAGCTGAAGCGCAAATATATTCATTTTAATCCAGTTAAGACCTAAGAGGTCTCATAGGATATTATTCAATAGCTTGAAAACCAAGTGTAGAACTCAGATTCTGCTACAGTGTTTCGCTGCAGAGAGAGGCCTACAGTGTGCCTTTCTTTCACTTTCCACCAGTTACATGCTCAAGAAATAAAGCGAATAATAAAAACGATTATAAGCAAAGAGCCAGCTGCAGGTGGATGTTCTGTTAAAATACTGTGTTGTTGACTCGGTTCATGGCCATAGATATAGTGCCTGTGCACAAATGCAGAATGAGAATTTTATACGATGAAGGAAAAAAAAAAATGAAGCCACTAATTGTGAGTTTTTTTTTTTTAATTAAAAACTGGAAAGATATAGTCTTTTAGTCATATAGTTAACCTTTCTTTTCCACGTGAGAATTTTAGGCCATTTGTAAACCATATTTGGGTGTTTCTGGGCTGCTGTGGCTGTGATTTTTCTATGGGGTTGCTGCTCTGTCTTTGTGTGTGTGGAGGCCTTGTGTCTTGAGGCATTCCTTGCCTGTGTGGCCATGATGGGTGTGTTTGCCTCTCGACCTTCTAAAGTTGGATGCAGGCAGGGTCTAGACCCTGAAGCATTTTCTTTGATTTCTCTCTAGGTTAGGGTGGTTCCTGATAGGGTTGGGAGACTTTCGTCACTCACTTGGGATCCTAAACTGGCATCTCCAAACTGCTACAAAGGTTGGGGGACCAATCTCTGTTTATAGGACCAGGGAAGGGTTAGTCAAGCACACCCTCAAATCAGAAACACAAATCCAGGCCCACTCTCAGGAGCACAGAACCACTCAACAGCCCAGCTTCTCTCTCAAGTTAATTTTTCTAGACATTAAAAAAATGACAATAAAAATGGGTTTCCTAGTTAATGTAAACATTTTAGCAGTGTTCATAGATGACATGTTGAAACAGAAAACAAAGTTAGATGCACACAGTTAAATGCCACAATCTTCAAATTTGTATTTCTTGGAGGGGGGCATCTGAAAATTTTAATTTTAGTGTTGTGGAAGTTTTTACATTATGAATATTTTTATCAATAATCTATGCATTATTTATTTTAATGGTGTGCATTTTATTTTAAGTAATGATTTTCATTTTTCTTGATGTCTTAAACTAGAACATTTTAAAACATACACTGATAGCTATTGCAAACAAGTAGATAGATATCGCTGATTTCTCTTTTAAAAAGCCAAAGACATAAAATCATTCATTCACAAATTCACAGAAACATAACTTTCATAAGATGTTTGGAGGAAAAAATACTGTGGCGTTAAACTCGAAAAGGAAAAAAAATACAAAATTGACATTTTTTCAATGCTTTTGCTTAACATTGTTTTCATTAGCTTTTTCCTCATTAGAATTTATGATCCATGTCCATCTTCATACTTTCATATCTCTGATTTCTGTTAAATTTGCTAACAGAGGTTAATGAGTACAAAGGAATAGGAGGCCTGTTTGCTTTCATCTATGATGCTCAATATTTTAAGGTTGTTTATATTTGCATACAAAATTTTTTTGGTAACCTTAAATCATTAAAATTCAGTGAAATTAATTGCATTGGAGTTAACTAACAGGGGGATTTTAAAAAAAAGAATTAAATTAAACAGTGCAATTCTGCTGAATCGTAATGCTTTCTTGGGCTTGGGCCATCTAATGCCCTCTCCAGCACTGCACAGTTTTGGGCTTCATATTTGTGGAAGAAGAAGAAGGATTGGAGGTAGAAGGATGTGTTTTTGGAATGGTGTTTGACAAGGGGAATGAACGCAGACACCAGAACAATTATATTACAATCCCATTGGGAATGCCAGCACCAAATTTAGCCAGACGGATGGGGCACCGTCTAGACGGTCCCTTTTGTGTATCAGCTGTTTTCCCCTGCTTTATTGCATTGCCTGAATGTGTGAGTTGAACATGCATATGGATCCCAAACACAGCCATTCCTGCTGCTAAACCTGCTTTCATTTGGCTACCATTCAAGGGCTACGTGTTCCTACTGAACTCCCTTTACAGTATTTTGTAATTAAAGTGCAGCTTCCACATTAGTGGCTTATACAAAGGCCATAAGACAAAGTAGAAAGTGCCCAGGCTGTTTCTTTATATGAAAAAATTAACGGGGTAAACATTTTTTTCTCTTTCCAAACATGTCCACCTCTTTTCTACTGAAACGAAAGAACACCAGAAAGATAAGAAATAAAACAATGAGAGGAAAAAGCCAGAGTACATATAAATTACCACCTTTCTTTTTGAAAAGGGCAAAGGATAAAAAGAATGTGTATTAAATGTTTACAGTGTAATTAATAGCAGTGTGTGTGTGTGTGTGTGTGTGTGTGTGTGTGTGTGTGTGTGTGTGTTTAGGAGTTTACCCCACACACACTTTATTTGGTAAACCAAGTGGAGCCCACTGATCAAGGTTCTTATGGAGTCTCATAAATAGATCCCCAAACTCTTCTTAATATACAGTTACACATTGCTTTCCTGTTGTTGGGCAGCTAGGAAATCCCAGAGACGTTTCACATCTGGACAACTGTCAGGATTCTGTATTGTTTGCCAAGCTGGTGCAGGGAGGATAAGGCTTCCTTATACATGTCCACACAAAATAGCCATTGTTCACAAGAGTAGGGATATACCCCTAAGTAGGGTGGACACTTCATGGGTGATGGTGCTGACAATTTGATATGACCACAAATTAATTATTGCAATTAGAGAGTGGGAAATAGCAAAACTCATTAATGCTGGTGAAATTAGGTATGAGTTCTATCTTTTTAATTTAATTTAATTATTTATTTATTTTAATTTTTTTACATATACATTCATATTATTACACATATATACAATAAACTACCTACAGCAAGAAGAACCATGAAACAATCAGGAATTATATAAATATTACATTTATACTGTTTTGGGCTGTTTGTATTTGGCAGCCATGAAGAAAAGATCTTTCTTATCTTGGTGTGTCTAAAATTTTGAATGTAAATCAATATCTATCATATCTCACCATTATCAACTTAAAACATCTATCTGGACCTAATAACATCTTAACCCCCAAACAACTAAGTTGTTCAGGTAGCAAACTTTCCCTGTCATCTTCTCATTTGGGAAGCTGCTAACCTGCACTCCCTGTATACTCAGGTAATTAGTTTTATTCCTTCTCAAGTCTGTGATAGGGCTCAAGACCAGATCATATAGTTTTACAATTAAGCTTAGTTGTTTAGAGATCCACTTTTGTAAATAAAGAGTTTATCAGGAAATTTGCCTACCAAGAATTGAAAAGCTCAAGAAATTGGAATTCCACAAAATGTATGTCATTTTAGGTAAAATATTTGCCTCACACAAGGAGCCCAAAGAACTCACTGTTTCAAGAGAGATGAGAGAAAAAACGATGTATCACAACATAGATAACTTTAGGAATAAGTTCAGTTGCTGAAATTAGATGTGATGAAATTATTTCCTCTTAACAACAACAAACAGGGCAAGAATTTATATCTGAAGAGGAGAAAAAAGTTAAGATTAATGATAGAAAAAATATTTTTACGCCATTACATCTCAGTCATAGAATGTGGATTTTAAAATGGCGATTTTCAAGGTTTTGTTGCTAGAAGTTAATAACTGTCACATACTATGGGCAATAAAGACTTTATCCATCTTTTGTGGATTAGATTTTGATAAGGAGGGGAAATAAATTCTTTTTAATTTTATTAATAGGATACACAAGGAGTGATCTGATATTGGGTGGTGGTGGTGGTGGAGTGGTTTTGGTAGTTTTGATGGCTTTTTGTTTTGTTGCTGTTGTTTGGTTTTGGTTCAAAACAACATATTACAAACCAGCCATCCTGAGGTACACAGTGACACCAGATGTGAGAAACTTCAAGGTTGGAGGCAGGGACAGATTGTACAGTTGACAATAAACGTAGAGATCTTCAGTAGGCACCGAGTGGTTTGGTGTTCGCAGCCTCTCACTCCAACTTCAGTTAGCATGATTAGATGGAGGGAAACCACCACAGAAGGCAGAGAGACAGGGAGAAGCAAAATCACTGTAAAAGTAAAGAATACCAGAGGGAAATTGGGTGGCTGGTTTGTTTGGGGAGTGGATGGTGTGCAAGAATACTGAGGCGGGGGGTGTGGGGGGGGGGGAAGCAAGAGCAGAGGATGAATATTCTAAGCATTGTTTTAACCTAAAACAGAGATGCTTCCAGGAGAACGGATTTCAATGGAGCGGAGCCAACAATAATTATAGAGATTTTCTTGTTTTGTTTTGTGAATGGAGAGCACCTCTTTTCTCTGACACGCACCGTGAGATGGAAGCCGAGCCCAGATTTTGAAGCGATGCCCCTCTGCCCCTTTGCTTCTCCACACCACAGTGGCAGACCTTCCTTTCTTCTCCTTTCCAATAGCTATTGGCATGAAATTGTGCGAGAGAGAGGCAAGTGGCAGAACCCCCCCCCCCCCCCGAACCTTAGCTGGGTTTCCTTTTCTGACAATCACTTGTTTACTTTGATACGACTGAAGAAGCGTTGAAACGGAAGCACGATTGGGCTGGGCTGGGCAGCAGTACATATTTTAACTTCCTGAAAGAAAACCGAGCTATTCGCAACTAAGACTATTCCTCTGTTTGAGATGCTTGAATCTTCCTATGGAGTTTGTTTTACCAATTAAATTTGTTCTGTTGTTTTTCATCATCAATAGCAAGCTATAAAAGGAGATGAAAGGATTCTCTCAAGTTTCCTCCAGTTTCTCTGTGATGTAAAATCTTTATCATAGAACCAGTTTGTTTTACAGGAAAAAAATAATCATTTATGAAAATAATGAGCTATGAGCGAATTTTCACGGAAGCAATAAAGCACACTTCTTGCAAAGGCAGCAAGAAAACACTTATATGCACATGAAACACACAGGGAGAATCTACCAACATTAATAGATTTTGTGACAGAGCAACCCTAAACAAGTTGGAAATAAGATCTAAACCCTCTTAATTTTTTTTTTTTTTTTTTTTTTTTTTTTTTTTTTAGGTTAAATTGATGTACACGCGAATCACGGCATGTGAATGGGCTGATCCAAACTTTTCACTTTAGGTGCCATGCTAGAGAATGTATTGTCATCCACAGATGCCAATCCTCCGCTTAGGTCTGTCTCTGTGATCCATGAATTTGAGGATGCTCTTTTCTGAACGATGTATTTCCAACACTCAAGAACCAGCTCCTTTCCTCGGTATCATACTTCACGATTTACAAAAAATTGAGATATGAGGTTTGGTCTTTATTAATTTTCAGTCTACTAAGTTTGACAACTCCGTGGCCCCGCAAAAGACCACCATGGAGCTGTGGATTTAATGTGTTAGCATTATATGACCTGGGCATGAGTCTAAAACGGAAGAATGTATGTTATATTCATGGACAGTGTCAACTTGCTGCCTACGTATAAACATTCCTCAAAGTGGCAAAATTAAATAGTATCTCCTTTAGAACTTTTATAGATTAAATTTGTCCTGTTTTCCTCTCAGAGAATTTGGAATGTAGTGTAGTTAGCAGAGGAGTCATAAAACTCTATTATGTGGATAACTTTTATTTTTTGAAGGTGAAAAATGTACTTATGGATATAGGACTTTTATTTGGAGACCTTGAAAACATATTTTCAATGTCAGTATGAATATGTCATATAAATCTGTGAATCCATTTTTAATTTAACAAATCTCACCAATTCACTGACAATTTTCTCCCTCTGAGTTTCCCCCCTTTTCACCTCTCCATTAAAAGCATTTCTTTTACTGTAGTAGTGTAATTTTTGGAACAGGCTTGATAAAACAAAGCTGACATTGTTTTAGAAGTACTTTTAAACCATTCAACTCTGATATATTGCAAATGATTAAATAGATATTTAAGACTCTAAAGTACTTAACAACACTAATAAAATTTCAACTCCTAAAATGAGCAAATCCACTTTTTAAGAATAGCAGTTAATTGATGCTAATGAGAATAGTGGAATAGTGCATCCATACCAAAGCTAAAGTATGTGCTTGAGATCAACAAAAAATATTGTTTCTAAAAGGAAACATTGGTTCTTTTAAAAATGAAACAATGCTAGGGGCTGCAGTCCATATTTGCAATCCCGTGGTGTGAGGTCGGATGACTGTGAGCCAGGACCAATGCTGGCTGTTCAGTGAGTTCCAGAATGGTCTGAGCTCTATAGTGAAATCTTGTTTCTGAAAGCAAAGCAAGAAACAAACAAAAGCAACAGTGAATACTAATACTTTTCAATATAGCAAAAGATTTCATGATAGTTATGTCTGTTGGAAGCACAAGGAGAGATGAGCTATTGTGGGTTATACCAAGGCAGTGAAAATATTGAGAGAAAATAGTTGTTTATTAAAATATTTTGAACATAGATATAATAATTTATTGTATTAACAAAAATGCAATATGGCATACTTAGACTTGTGTTTACTATCTTAGAAACTAATTCTAAGAAAAGGAAATATAGATATATAATTGAGACATATCACAAATATGTAAGTGATAACTACAGTTACATAAATATCAAATACTTGGTATGTGTTCAGGGTGTCTATAATTTATAAGAACACATAGACATGTATATAGAGAAATGTTCAACACAGGCTTATTTGCCATTGTTTTTATATTGACTCTGGTATAATAAAGAGATTTGTAACATTTCTAACTGAAACAATTATTTTCTAGCTCTATGTTACTAAGTCAGTTTCAGAGTTTAGTAATTCAAATCACCAAACTGAGAAAGGTTAAATTTTAATTTACACCAAAGATAGGAATGCCCCAAAGACAGTCTTACTGTTCTTTTGTTGTTTTGTGGTGATGTCCAGCCTGGCTGTGGGAGGGAGAAAGCAACAGGAAGTTGTTGAAAGGGTTGGGATGGGAGTTCTGAGGCTCATAGGCTCTTTGCTGGTCACAAAAGCTATTATGGCATATATATATATATATATATATATATATATATATATATATATATACACACACACACACAAACACACACGTGTGTGTGTGTTTGCGTGTGAACATGAAGACTTGAAAAAGAGCCTTCACGCTCCTAAACACCCAAAGTCAAGCTTTTGTATTCACTGGGCACAACTCCCCGTGTTGGCACGGGAAGACAGCTGCAGATGGCTTCATTCAACTACATGCTCAAGAGTTGTCACTTTGTGTCATAACCTCCAGGTTCTTTGAACGTAACTTTAAAATGTGTTACATGGAATTGCCTGGTATATGCCTCAATGTAGCTGCACTTGCAGTTTATGCTGTGGGTTCATTCATGGTAGTGGAGTTTGTTAAGGGGACAGGAGCAGTCATACTTTACAGTAAGGGAAGAAGATCATCTTGGCTTCAGTGGAGGCCAGATATGTGTGAGAACAGAGTGAGCACTGGCTGTATTGAGAAGAGAGACTTCTGTAGAGGTGTGCACATTTCACTGGTGTGCTTTACAAGACAGGAGAGGATAGTGCAGTACAAATAAAGTCCTGATAGCCCTTTCCCTCAGTGTTAAATGCTATTTTCTATAGCTAGGTCATATAGAATAGCCAGGAATGTTTATTGTAGCAATAGATGACTCCTCACAAGAACTGCTAGTAAGCTTATGTGTCTATTTAATCATAATCAAGGGCTACCTAGAAAGCACTAAGTGACAACAAAGCACATTCCTGCTAAAATATTAGGTAAATTGATAATAAAGGACATGGTGACCTAAGATAGAAAAGTCAAACAGAAAACAGTAGTGATTATATGTCTTGCACACAAGCCTAGTGTGTTACATCAAGTAGACAGTGCACTGTCATATAAAAGAGAAAGTGTGTCCCTTGTTATGGTGACATAGCTCTGCTAGAAAGTTTTATAGAGTGGCCTGGTTCCCACAGCTCGTTAAGTTCCTTACATGGCTTGCTTGGTAGAATCTGTCCTCCCAGTTAAAAACTGGATTTTGTCACAGAACTTCATAATTTCCCACCCAACCAGCTGTAATTGCTTGTTTTGTGCATCTCTACTAGAGGGACTCAGTGTTTACTCTTCTACCTCATAAAACGCATCAGTATTAGAGGCAAGTGAAAAGGAGTTCTGACCTTACATAATTTATTGCTCTATTGGCTAGGGCACATGGGCCTACATATTTGAAAAAAACACACGTATCTATCATTGCTGTATTTTTATCTTGGAACGAAACACAAGCATAAAACCGGAGGTGAATGGAAAAACAAGAATGGAATTCCACAATGATGTGGAAATTACTTAATGCACTCTCTCTCTCTCTCTCTCTCTCTCTCTCTCTCTCTCTCTCTCTCACCCCTTTCTGGGGCATGGATGATGAATGGCCAAATGTAAGGGGTTGGCCTGGAGGGGTTTATTAACAGTCTCATAACAGAAAACCTTGGGTTCAGCACTTGTGGGATCTGTCAGACCAACATCTCAAGTGGATTTCAAGTCATTAGAGAAGACCTAATCACTGTATGTTACTCAAAAGGCTCTCTGTAAACAAACATGGAAGTCAAGGCGCAGCGCTCCCGCCAGCTCCTTCCAGTGTCCCCCAACCCCTCTGCCGCGCTCTGTTTCTCTCCTGTCTGCCCATTACCCTTCAGGCTCTCTGCAGTCCTTGCTGTCCCGCGGCCCTCTTTCCTCTTGTTCTCCAGCGATGCCGATAAAAATAAGCAGCTTATTTAAAACAAATGAGTTTAGGCCCATAATGCATGAATAGTGTGGGCCTTTTTATTAATATGTAGTTAAAATATACCTGTGGCACCGGGTTTTTAAAATTAATTGTTTCAGTAACATTCAGAACAAAGGGTTACACTATGACATTTTCATACAGATATGTCTTTGTACTTTGCTAATATTTGCCCTCACATTAGCCTCTCCTGTCCCTCCCTCTTCTTAGGACATCTTTAGAAGCAAACCCCAAAGAAAACAGAGAACTGAAATGCTGTTTAGTGTCACCAAAGTTGTTTATAAATACATGCAGCGGCAGTGAAGCCCTTGTGAAACCACTCTCATGCTTACTGATCCCAGGGTGCAAAAAGAATTAGCTTACTCAGGAAAACTCAAAGTCATAATTAGTCTTGTGAATTATAATAATCTGGTCTCATCCCCCATTCCTTTCTCATGTGGTATTATTCCCAGTGGGAGTTCTGAATGAAAAACGACAATGAAGTTGGCCATTAATAAAGGCACACCTGTGAATATGAACGTTTTCCTATAGTAAAACTGGAAGTCTGTCCCATCTTGGTCCTTTATTTTTCAGTTAAAAGAATAACATCACCATATTTTTCCAATTAAAAAAGTCAGTCATAAATTTTAAAATAATTCAAAATAAGAAAAGAAAGATTTCTCCCTATGTAAATATCTTTTCCTCTTAGTGTAGTTATAGATATTTAATTTCATTTTTTAAGTTGTGTCTAGGTTTGATAGTTTCCTTAAACAAATAGAAACAAAAGATCACGAAAGAAAAAAAATATGAAACTCAGAAAAAGAAAAACCTCTGTGATTATTCTGAAAGAGTTCAAGTCAGACACTTTTCCTAATTTGACCAGTCAGGTCACCAAATAGTTTATGTCTACCAGTTTATATCATTGGTTATTTTAATTTATGTGACATACACAAATTAAGAGGGAAAATGCAATTGCCAGCCAGCCCTGAAATTTTAAAACATTTTTTGAACTAGAAGTACACTTTTCAAAGAGTTATAGTTTGATGAATTGCTGACTAGTCATAGAAAAACACAGAAAATGCATAATAATTGTATATCCACATAGAACCCAAACTTGTAGAGTTCCTATAGCCCTAAAATTTAGAAATATATCCTCATGAGGACAATAAATAAATTGCACTATATCCTAACAATGGAATATTACTTAACAATACAAAAGAATAATACAGTGTTGCTTCTTACAGCATGGAAAAATCTCAGAATAATTGTGTTTTATGAAAAACAACAGACCAGGAATAAAAGAGAGGGGTTGAAGGAGAGTACAAACAGTTTTTGTAATGCTATAGGAAATTTAAACTAATCTATAGTAACAAAAAGTAGGTCAGTAGCAGGCAGAGGGTGTTGGCAGAAAGTTCCAGGACAAGGGAATTGTGGGTGATGCATATTTATTGTTTTGATAGGTGATAGATTCACAGATGTATACACCTGTAAATATTTAAACTTCATAGTTAAGTACAAGCAGTGCATTTTCCCTCATAATTTATGTAGGTACCAGGGCACAGCACTATGCCATGGTTTCTGTTCCAGTTTCTGCTACAAGCTCCTACCCTGAGTTCTCACCAGGTGCCCCCCAATGACAGCCTGTCTGTCACTTGTGAGAGGAACTAAACCCTTTTCTCCCCAGGCTAGTATTTTGTCACAACAGTGGAAAGCACACTAAGAACAGCTCCAAATAATTAAAGTTCTAGATGCAGAACTAGAATTAGATCAATCCTCATCTTTAAATTTTTTGTGGTTTATATTTCTTTTTAATTAATCTATTTATTTGGTTTAAATCCCGATGGTAACCCCCTACCTCCTCTCATCTTATTGTGGGGAGATACTGTGCAACTGAGTCAACATATAGGGGTGAAGACAGAAAACAATCGCTTCAAGGTCATACATCCTTAAAACTGAACTAATTCTCAATAGTGTATTGATGTGTCTGAGATTACCTGAAAGACAAACATTTTTCGCCTTCATATATTATGATTTAAATCTATTGCTATTATTTTACAGATATATTTAAACTTAATTAATAGAAACACTTCTAATTAGAGTGAGCTAATTATTAATTTTTAAAATACCCTCCTTTCATTTTGGCCAGAATGGGTCCTCACACATCACACAGTACTAAATATAAGATCTGCAATATACATATGTGCCATTGAAGCTGGGCATGGATTTATAGCTGGGCTTATGTTGAGATTCATTTAACACTTGCATTTGAAGCTTTAAGCACAGTGTGACCATATTTTTTCCCCTTCTGGACTTTTTTTTTTTTGAAAATGGACTCCCCATCACTGAAAGACACAGAGAGTCAACTTCTCTCCCTTTTTGTGCACTTTCACCAAGAGCCTCCTTTGCTTTTTGTGTCTTCCTTTCCCCTCTTTTTGATTAAAAAGATGGTGGTATTGGGAAACTGAAGGACTGTAAGCTATTGTGTTAAAGCAATTCAGATCTGTATTATGTCACTCAGACCTTTATTTATTTATTTATTTATTTATTTATTTATTTATCTATCCTCACAGAAAATCCGGTCGTAGACAGTGACTGATTTCTAAGTGATCCACAGGGTATGGGATCAAACCAAACTTTTTTTGTTATTATTCTTTGTTTGTTTGTTTGTTTGTTTGTTTGTTGGAGACAGGGTTTCTCTTTGTAGCCTTGCCTGTCCTGGACTTGCTTTGTAGACCAGGCTGGCCTTGAAATGACAGAGATCCACCTGCCTCTGCTTCCCCGGGCGCTTTTTAAAGGCGTGCGCCACAGCACTTGGCCAACACTAAACTTTTTGAATGTGGGAATGAGGGAGAAATAGCTTGTCTTTTCAGAAGACATATGAAAAAAATTACTGGCCAAGACGTTCATATCGTGTCATTAAGTACTACCCACATACCTATTCTCCAAAAATAAAAGGACTTTCCTTGATCCTTCAAAGATCTATTAGCATAAAGTCACTTTTTAATTTGCTGTTATAAGTAATTGCAATAGGTTTATTAATTAATGCATAATATAATCATTATTAATTATTCTTAACTTCATAGCATTTCACATACTATGCTCCATAGCTCTTTAATATCAAGAAAGATAGAATTCAGAGTTAACCCTGAGGACAATCGACCCACAAAAGCAGTTACAGACAGAATTAGAACAAAGAAATTAAAGTATATAGCTCTTGAAAAGGGAAAACTAAATATCTTCTGCAAATGTTTGTGTTTATTTTGCTTGCATCAGTTCTAGTTATTTCAAATGAGGATAATAAACATGACCTCCAATTCTACTTTATACATTTTTTTATTCATTGACTAGCCAATGACAATTCCCATTTTAAAAAACAATCCATATAGACTACTAATGTTAGAGAGAATAAAGAATTTTATCTGTTTTTGAATTTTTACAAAAAAAAATTTAAGACTTAGTACTTTTTCAGTACCAAAATGACTTATACGCAGAAAATGCTGACTAGAAAACAAGACATACATTCAATTATTGGAATACTTTAGAATCTGCCAACCTCTTTGTATTTGTCTTGCCTAAAATTACATCCTTTGCTCTATACATTATTTATTGGTCACTAATTGTTTTGTACACTGTTTACTATTCTATCCAAAGAACATACCACGTCAACACTCTTTCTGGTCCATGACAAGCAGAAGAACAAATTGTATAGAGTCTTGTTTTCGATAAGTAAAGGTAAAATACAAGGAAGAGCAATGAGGCCTAAGCAAATATTAAGAGCTAAGACAGAGAATTGGGTATGAAAAAAAGCCAGTTCTTTACTTAAGCTCCCTTAGAATGAAATAGAAAAAAGGTGGATAGGTGGATAGGTGGATAGGTGGATAGGTGGATAGGTGGATAGGTGGATAGGTGGATAGGTGGATAGGTGGCACAGCATCTCAGAGCACTGGCTGCTCTTCCCGAGGACCTGGGTTTAATTCCCACCATCCACATGGCAGTTCACAACTGTCTGCAATTACAGTTTCAGGGATTCTGACAAACTCACACAGACATTCATGCAGGCAAAACACCAATGTACATACAATGAACATTTAAAACTAAAACGTTAAAAAAGAAAGGCTAAAATTACACAGAATTCAGCATAAATTTCACCCATTCTCCAACTAGCTTATTCAGTTACTGCCCTCAGCTGACCAATTACAGTTCAATACAATATCTAGTAATATGGAACAACGTTTATACATTTTCCCTTTTTCCTGAGGCCACCTTAAGAAGGATGTTGTGTGATACATTTTAAGCAACTATGTGCCTGGTTCATCACAAACAGTCTGAGCAAGACATAAGCTACCCTATAGTCCCAACTACTTGCATGACAGAGGGAAGAAGATTGATTCGGGCTAGGAACTGCCACATAATCCTGTCTGTAAAAAATTAAAATTGCTTCTTACTGTTCCCTCAGAATTTGACACTGCGTGTGTGATTCCTGGGAATCCGATTTTGTAGCCTTCCATGACCGACCTTGCTCTTTTCTCAGTTTTGTTGTAACCAGGTCTCTGTTAAACATGGTCTGCCAGCCTCCTCAAGTATCCCATCTATTAACATATGGATCGGCCAACTCAGAAAAAGAAGAAATTTATGATTTATACTTATTTGAGCAACTGAGAAGCTAATTTGATATTGTTTAATGAAGTGGCCCAGGACTATAAGATTCAGAATGGAGGTGACAGTAACTGTTTCTTAGATACTGAAGAGAAAAAGACAGAATTTAATGATTGAGTGGATTACAGGAGAGTTGTAGATCATATGTTATTCTGGCTCAAAATTTGAGGCCATCGGAAGCTCCTGTCCATCCCAACTGTGGCACAAGAAGTAAAGCGACATTGTTTCAGTGTTGCGCAGTCCTACGCATCTGCGCAGTCTGCGAGGCATCTAAATTGTTATGTATCCCATATTGTCTGTAGGCCATGCATGTATATTGTCTGTAGCCCATGCAGGTATATTGTTTGCATGTTATGCAAAAATAGTCTATGCTTGGGAACAGAATAGTTTACAGAGTAACAAGTGGTCAAGAATATACAATCAAGAAGCTGCACAGGAGAAAACCTGAAACTCAATTAGATCCACTGAGAGCAACTATTGATGAATGTAAGTAACCAAGTTTTAATGAAGTGAGTGCTATAGAAACTAGGACTCAGAGAATGTGGACCAAAACTGGAAAGGGAAGAAAGGGAGAGCCTTGCCCTCACAAAGACGATAGCTGTATTTTATCTTATTTTAGATGAAGAAGAACAATAATTTATATGTATTTCCCAAAGAGGTTAAATAAAATCTTCTACCTCACATATCTGTCCTCTACCTCTCATTCCTCAGTATTTCTATTGAAGTTGTTTGTTTTAAAGAAATTATGTCTATTAAGTGTTTACCACAAAATGTGAAATAGGGATGTGGTGACAGATACTTCTTAATATCTGAATCTAGTCTACTCCTGACAGCCGATGAGAAGGCAAATTTTTATATTCAAGAGAGAAAAAGAGACAGGTGAGATGCCTCAGTGCCTATAGGTGCCTAGTGCCAAGCCTCATAATCTAAGTTTAATTCTGAGGACCCACCTGATGGAGGGAAAGAACTAACCCCCGAAGGTTGTCCTCTGACTGTCATATGCACACTGTGCCACACCTGTGGCTCCCCATTCCCAAAATAATTAAATTAAATTAAATTAAAAATTAAAATCAAACATTTTAAAAGACTGACATGCTCTCACCTTTGGCACACACCAACTCTATCATCAGTCCCTCTAAAAGTTACTAGGACACTTTAAAATGATCTATGCATCCCATAATGCATATAATCAATTATTTAATGTTTAATCAATGTAGTAGTAAATATTTACATGGATTGCAGATGATAACAGATATGGACTTATTTTACTTCTATGATAAGTCAAGTTTAAACTGTATTTTCTTTCTATGATGAAATTAATGCCTTTTAAAAATATTTATTTTATTTTCTCTTTATATCTGTGTGCCTGGGTATATGTATGTGCACCACAGTTGTGCAGGTCCTATCAGGGACCAAAAGAGGGGAGCAGAATTACAGTCAATTATGAACCATCCTATGTGGGTCCTGGGAGCCCAACTCATGGCCTCTGGGACAGCAGCAAATGATATGTAATTAAAAAAAAATAAAACCAAAGATTTTAAGAGATGTAATTCATTTATGATACAGGCAAACCAGTTCCTCTAAAGGATGAAGCATCAGGATGGTATGTAAAAAAAAAAAAGTAGATATTGGTGAAGTTAACATAACAAAACCTAATCAGACAGTGAGCCTTTCAATCTGGTTGATCACAATGCATTGTACTCTTGTTCCAGGAAACCAGAGTCTAGCAGAGGCTGAGACATGACCACAGGAGGTCTGTGTGAACATCATGTGTGGATTCATGGGGCCTCACAGAAACTGAACCACCAACCAAAGAGCATGCTCAGGCTGGACCTAGGCCACCTACATATACATAGTAGACATCTTCATGTGGGACGCCTAACAGCTGGAGTGAGGGATGTGTCTGACTCTCTTGCCTGCCTTTGGATCCCTTCCCCCTAGCTAGGCTGCCTTGTCTATTAGGAGTGGTGGGGAACAGGCTAGACAATAAATTTGTGAATGGAACATATAGAAAAGGTGAACTCGCGTTCATGTTTCAGAGGAAACCTCAGTTGGAGCGAGGAATGCATCGACTACCATAGAATTAGGTTGGAGTGTGGGCTGTAGAGTTGGAAAAAATGCATGCTGCCAAGCCTGACTATCTGAGTTCAATCCCTGGAACCCACGTGACAAAAGGAACTGAGTCTTTCAAGTTGTCTTCTGATCACCACACTTCACAGACATGTGTGAAAGTATTCAGGGGCATGCACACACACATACTTACTCATACACACATAATAACACATACATACATACATACATACATACATACATACATACATACATGTAATAAATACTTTTAAGGTTGGACTGAATTGATATTATTAGCTCCAGGAGCTACAAAATGGGCCTTTCAATCAATAGTACCAATAAATGATTAAAAAGCAGCTGCTTTGGGCGGGGAATTTGAGGAAATGATATCTGTTTGTTTGGTTTTTTTCATACTTCAGCTATGCATAGTACATCCAAATGTCTAAGATAATTGTAATGACTGTAAAAACTTTTGTCTAGGTTTTTCAGTTAATTCTGTTTTAAAGCCTTTACACATCCCTCAGTTTCCTGGCATGTAGCATATGTGAGGCCATAACCATGTATTCCCTCATTCAATATCATCCAGTGAACTATGAGAAAGGTTGCCACTCTATTTTATTGATAAGACAAATGAAGTTCAACAAGATGTCTCTCTACTAAAATCCAACCCAGTGCCTTTTACTTCCTGGGATTTTTATAAAAGTGATTTCTCTCTGGCACTTATTAAAAACTTCAGCTGATACCCACTTCTCTACAACTACATATTTGTTGAGTTTAGTAAGGGATTGTCCCCTAAGTATGCATACCTTTAAAATGCACCTAAGTTAAGAGAATAAAAATAATTAATTCTACCATGTGACGTGTCTCCTAACGAATACTTTTAAGTACTATTTTCATTTTCGTCGTAATAATTTTTATTTTTTCTCTGCATTGACAGTCTTTATATATGCTGGTATTTTCAAGAGGAATCATGAGGAAATCAGGGGAGATAGATAAATTAGCTTTCAGATGCACGGAGAAGAAACTTGTGTGGCTGAGCATGAGGAAAGAGAATGGGAAGATAGATGGTAATTTCTAGAACCTCTTTTTTGCCCAAGGAACATGAGGAACTTAATAAATCTTAGTTCATCTGTCATCTGTATGCTCTGCTAATGACGAGATTAAATTGGAGCCACACTTTGAGTGCTTACGGTTTGCCAGGCGCAAAACTAACAGCTTTGCTCGCATTATCTTATTCTGTCCCTGAAGCGTATTTCCAATTTTCAGAAGAAGAAACTTAGGCTTAAAGAGGTTTTTAAAATGTGTCCAAGTTCAATATCTGGTGAGTGAGGAGGGGGACGAGGAGTCAAAAGCAGTTTGTCAGCCCATCCAAGCAGTGCGCTCGCTCCATGCTTGCTTGTGTCGTGTCCTCTCGTCTCAGAAACTCAGGCAAAGACCCGGATATGATACAGGAGAGTAAGTCAGAGCAGAGTAGAAGGGGCCCTCGCAAGTCTGCGGTGTGGACACCCCCTCACAGTTTCTACTGTTGGATCCCCCTTTGCTTTTTTTTTTTTTTTTCTTCTTTGAAGAAAGAAGTAAGGGGCATTTGACCTCTGGAGTATGGCTTAACACTGGAGCCAACAGATCATGTCTAGTGAATTCCATTGCTAAATTAGTTTGGTGAGAACTGTGTGACGTTACTGCAGAGCCAGCATACAACAAGCCTACGCTTTGCCAAATGATGATGGAAGTGAAGATCATTTTCTTTTTTTTTTTGGTTTTTCGAGGCAGGGTCTCTCTGTGTTAGCCTTGGCTGTCCTGGACTCACTTTGTAGACCAGGCTGGCCTCGAACTCACAGCGATCCGCCCGCCTCTGCCTCCCGAGCAGATCATTTTCTTGTAACCTTAACAACAAGTTGAGAAATGGAATCCTGTGGAATTCCACCAGTGACTTCAAAGGAGAGAATCTCTACTAGTACCAGCTGACCAAAGTTAACTATTGCCTGCAGCGTTTCTCAGTCACACTATTTCTTTTGGAAGAAACGATATTACACTACACTTTAAAAGCCAGAAATTGCAGTTGTTCATGTCATGCCTCAAATTTAAAGTTTGTAAGTGTATATGAGCAATCTTTTTAAAAAATTTAAAATTGTATTGATATACATACATGAGATATATTCATATATATACATATACATATATATTTTATTTTATCTTGGTCATAGCCATCTCCCAAATATTCTTTCAATGCTTTTCCTCAACCATCGAACCCCTTCTTCTAAGGAAGGCCCCTTTCATTCTCATGGCTTCTATTTTTTAATTTAATTTATTTTATTATAATTTATTCACCTTACCTCCCGATTATAATCCCCTCCCTCTTATCTTCCTGTTCCCACCCTCCCTCCCTCTTCCACCCTATTCTCCTCCCCTAGGTCTCTGACAGCTGGGGCCCTCCTCCCCCACCATCTGACCACAACCTATCAGGTCTCACCTGGATAGCCTGCATCCCCTTCCTGTGTTGCCACACCGCTTCTCCTCCAAGGGGTGGTGATCAAATCGCAGGAACTAGGGTTCACTGCAGAGGCAGTCCCCTTCTTCCTCTGCACCTTCCCCACCTGGAGAGTGAGCTGTCCATTGGCTACATCTGAACAGTGGGTCTAGGTTCTCTGCTTGCAATGTCCTTGGTTGGTGCATCAGTTTGTGCAGGCCCCCCTGGGTCCAGATCCACTGGCCTTGATGGGCTCCTTGTGCAGTTCCAGACACCTCCTCACCCCCGCATCTTTCCATCCCCCAATTCTTCCATAAAACTCACAGCACTTCACCCAGAGTCCGGCTGTAAGTCCCAGTATCTGTCCCGATCCCCTGCTGGGTGGAGTCTCTCAGAGAACATCTATGTTGGACTACAAGATCATCTCCTCAGATGCCAAAAAAACATTTGACAAAATCCAACACCCATTCATGTTAACAGTCTTGGAGAAAGCAGAGATACAAGGTACATACCTAATCATAGTAAAGACAATATACAGCAAGCCTATATCCAACATCAAAGTAAATGGAGGGAAACTTAAATAAATTCCTCTGAAATCAGGGACAAGACTAGGCTGACCACTCTCTCTGTATCTCTTCAATATAGTACTTGAAGTTTTGGCTAGTGCAATAAGACAACTAAAGGAGATCAAGGGAGTAGAAATTGGAATGGGAGAAGCCAAAATCTCACTATTTGCAGATGATATGATAGTTTACATGAGTGACCCCAAAAATTCTACCAAGGAACTCCTAAAGCTGATAAATACATTTAGCAAAGTGACTGGATACAAAATCAACTTAAAAAGTCACCAGCCCTTCTGTATATAAATGGCAATGGACTGAGAAAGAAATTATGGAAACTACACCCTTCCCAATAGCCACAAATAACATAAAGTATCTTGGTGTAACTCTAACCAAGCAAATGAAGGACATGTAGGAAAAAGACTTCAAGTCTCTGAAGAAAGTAATTGAGGAATATGTCAGATGATGGCTTTTATGTTTTAATGACTCACTGATTTTAATTAGGGCTGTTTGCAACCAGGTATGGTGGCACAGGCCTGTAATCCCAGCACTCTGGAAGGCAGAGGCAGGCAGATCTCTGTGAGTTCAAGGCCAGCCTGGTCTACAAAGTGAGTCCAGGACACACAAGACTACACAGAGAAACCCTTCTCAAACAACCAAAATAAATAAATAAATAATAAGGGTTTCTTACAAAAGCATGAGTGGAGAGTTGTTTATAAGAGTACAGACAACTTACCAGTGGCTCTAGTACTGTCCTTCCCTCAGCAATCCTTAACTGTCAATGGTTCTTCAGGAAGAGGTAGGGTTTCATGATTTCCTACCATCTATAATGAAAATTTCCTTTTTTTCCTTCTTTAGTATTTATTTATTTATTTACATGTATGCTCATGGTTTTGTGGGTGGATGGGTGGAGAGAGAGAGAGAGAGAGAGAGAGAGAGAGAGAGAGAGAGAGAGAG
>OU015758.1:30632922-30646138 GCA_907169655.1 Acomys percivali
GAGAGAGAGAGAGAGAGAGAGAGAGAGAGAGAGAGAGAGAGAGAGAGAGAGAGGAATATGTGTTATTGTGCAGGTGCCTGAAAGATTGGATTTCCTTGGGGCTGGAAGTACAGGCTGGAGTGAACCTTCCAATGTGGGTGTAGTAGCCACACTCGGGTTCTTCTGGAGTATACTCTTGGCCCTCATGATGAATTGACTATTGGTAGGCCTACTCTTGTCTGGTAACTACAGCTGCTACGAGTTCATAAGTAAAATAGCTTGTCATTTCCAGAAGACAGAATCCTATCAGCAGTATTTCCCAACCTCTGGATCTTACATTTCTTCCTCTCCACCTTATATAATGATTCCTGATATATATATATTGTTTCTGGTTGAGCTCTCAACAATCACTTCTTCTCAGAGCTTTGATTACTGATGAGTTTTGCAGTAACTGAACCATTGTAAGCAGCTGAGGCTTCTCTGACCAAGGCTAAGAACAACAGCAACCAGTGAATACAAATATAAATATTTAGAAGTCAATTTCCATTTAGGAAGACAACAGTAGCATCTATCACCTGCTCCCTCGAGAACAGACTCTCTTCAGCCTTGGATTTCTAACTGTTTACAGTTGCAGGCATGGATTTCATTCCTGTGGAGTGGGCCTCCAATCCAACCAGAAAGCAATCACTCACCCCATGAAACTCACAACATGATTACACCAGAGGACACATCTTGCCTAGCAGGTCTGTTCTGCAGCATGCAGGCTCCATAGCACAGAAGGACCATGATGACATCTTTCAGTAGCCTGCATACCACTTTCCATCATTATAAAGCCTAACCGACAGAGAGGGAGTTTTCAAGTCAGTTTCAGCTTGATATTCCTATTTCCCACCACTGTTGTAAGTAAAACTTTACTTTCCCACTTAGCCACCAAGAGCAACAGTCTAGAAAACCTCATCTTTCAGGCTGCTGGCTAGAGCTGTCATAAAAAAGTAAAGATTCTTCTCAGCCAGTAGTCTTCTAGGTTGGAAATATTTTTGTATGTGAGAGCAATCATAGCCTTCCTTTGAAGCTCCATGTCAGTTATTGATTTTACTCAAAGGCCTTTATTAGCCTAGTCACTCACAGACATATGTACACATAATGTATACATAATTGTTGAGTACTAGTCTATATTTATTCTGTTAATAAATGTTTCAAATCTATTGTTCTCTAGGGTCTTCAAATAAAGACAGAGATTTATCTCTTTGGGATTTTAGCAAGACTACAATTAAAATGGAAAGGGATCAATAAAAGATTAATGCAGCTGTGTTTGATGACCAACTACTTAATGGTTAGATCCATACCTGTCATTCTGTAGCTTCCTCAAAGTCAAAAGTAGCCAAGTCCAAAGAGCTAACTACCATATTAGAAACATCATATACATCTGACTGTGGGCCCATCATTAATTCATAAAAGATTCATGACACCACTACCTGGTCACTACAAAAACAACCCTGGTAGACTACTTTGCTGCTTTGAAATCATTAAGTGTTTTTTGTTTGTTTGTTTGTTTGTTTACCCTTTAGACACCAGTGGCACCCTGTACAGGGTAGATAATCACGTGATGCTAAGGCAAGAGGCAACATTTTAGACCGTTCCTCACCTTTTCTTTTAAAACACAGCAGTGGAGATCAACGCCACAGTTAGTGATGTGCTGGACTGAGGCTCCTAGGCTCCTAATTCTCAGGCCACCAAACTCCAAAACATCATAACACTGAATCCTACCTCAGACGTGGCTCTCGCGTGTACAGCGTAGTTCCTGGGCCTGACTTGTGTTTGTTGTTTTAAATATACGACACGATGAAGAAAAGCAGAAGAAGGCAGCAGCTGCTCTAAATAAGAGCTGCATCTCACAGTAGCAGGTGCAGCAGAACATCTGGAGACTGCTTTTGGTGAAGATGAGCTAGATCCTTCTTAGAAACGAGCCTCTAGAACATTTACCACCAGCTTCGCTCTCCTAGAAGGCTCTGACTCTAAGACAGATAGACAGGTTTACTTGGAGTTATGGTGTCGGGGTGAAATTTGGAGGCTGGCGGGGTGGTATTTCATGGGGTAAGAGTTTGCCACGTAAGTATGAGAGCCTGAATTCAAATCCCATGTACAAAACAAGATATGGTAAAAATGTGTCTGAAATCCCAGTGTTGTGGGAGGGTGGCAGTGACAGGGACCACTAGTGTCTGCTAGCCACCAACCAGCCTAGTTGTAGATCCAGTTAGGTCGAGATTGATAGAGCACCTGACATCTTCCTCTGCATCCCATGCACATGTGTGTATGTTCCTCCACACATACACATACATGTGCATGCACCACACACATTTATACACAAATAAGTTATAGTGGAAGCACAGAGAAAAAAATCCCCACTAATCTTCCTTTGTTCTTTTCTACGTGAATCAACTTTAAATATCCATTTTACTTCATGCTGAAATATGAAAAGAGTCTAAGATTTAGTCATTTGTGTTTCAACTCTCACAGCTCTGCACAAAGGAGAAAGTAAAGCCTTTTGTCTAAAGTTTATATCATATTTCTAACTGTAACAAACATACAAATAAATAAAATTCCTGACTGGCATTATGGAAAAGGTTCTCCATTTCAGGTTTTTTAAAAGATGTGTTTATATCTATCTATCTATCTATCTATCTATCTATCTATCTATCTATCTATATTTATTTGTCTGAGTGTCTTGCATGCATATATGTACATTTACCATATGCATGGCTGGTGCCTGAAGAGGTTTGAAGAAGGCATCAGATTCCCTGGAGCTGGAGGTGCAGATGGTGGTGGTGTGAACTGCTCTTGGGTCCTCTGCAAAATTGGCCTATGCTCTTCGCAGCAGAATCACTGGCCCCAGCCCTCCATATTGACTTGTCATAGATTCATGTTCACCCAGTGCATGGTGACTGTGAGTGAGAACAAGGAAATACACATGGTTGGGCAAATTTTGGATTATTAAAAAAACACATTTTAAAAAATATCAAATATGTTTTAACCTTGTCAGAGTGAGTTCAACCTTTGCCTTAGCTTCGATGGAACTTTTTTTCAGGTCATGTAAGAACATTCTTTCTTTCTTTCTTTTTTTCTTTCTTTCTTTCTTTCTTTCTTTCTTTCTTTCTTTCTTTTCTATTTCACCCATCTCATCCTTTTTAATATATATTTTATTAATTTATTCATATTACATTTCAATTGTAGCCTCATCCCTTGTATCCTCCCATTCCTCCCTCCTACTTTCCCCCTACTCCCCTCCCCTATGTCTGTTCCTGAGGGGGATTTCCTTCCCCTGTATATGCTCATAGGGTATCAAGTCTCTTCTTGGTAGCCTGCTATCCTTCCTCTGAGTGCCACTAGGCCTTCCCATCCAGGGGACATGGTCAAATATGAGGCACCAGAGTATGTGTGAAAGTCAGACCCCACTCTCCACTCAACTGTGGAGAATGAAGGACGTTATTTTCAATGTGGTTTTTAAATAAAAGTTTTTGCAGTCGCTGAATCAAGTTGACCAGCTGGATCCTTACTCCTGCTTTTATCGTACCACCTCATGTCTCAGCAGCTTGCTCAGCCTCACGGAGGATGGAGAGGAGGCAGCAGCTTACTCAGCCTCATGGAGGATGGAGACGAGGCAGCAGCTTACTCAGCCTCACGGAGGATGGAGATGAGGCAGCACCACTTGCCGCAAGATGTTTGTGTTTCCACATATTGAAGCATCAGGCAGAAAATAGACCCTTTTCTCCTTGTGTATCTGAAAAGAGAGTGACTGTCTGCGGAGAAGTAAACTTACACTGAGAGAGACCCTGGACAGGATGAGGGAGGTGTACTGGTGTGCACAGATTATTTTAGGAAGTGTACAGGCAGCAAATCTCACATCTTGAAAACTATCTTCTTTTCAGTTTTTTTAAACTTCTAATTATATCAAGAAAAAAAAAAGGTCTCAGTCTGGTGCTCACAAAGGGCTTTCTAACACTTTTATCTCCCCCTCTTTTTTTTTAGAAGTTGAAGATGAGCCTCAGGCTCAGCATCTTCAGCAGAAAGCTACATAGACCTAGAGTTTAATGATATCGCATAGTTCTCATAAATTAAAAAAAAATAGATTACCATATTTTTAGGTGACATTTTTTAATGGTAGTGATTCAAAACTTTCTTTTAAAACATACTTAAGTTTTAAAAAGTAGAAAATGATTTAAAGCAATACCAAGTAAAAGTGAAGGTAACGCATACAAATAGTGTGTGATGACGGCAATATAGTGACATGGTGACAATCACAAGAGCAATGCGGGGAGAAGTCAATCAATCCCTCCGCTAGATAGACTGGAAACCAGATGTCCAAGCAGGCCAAGAAACATCAAATTCAGGACACCATGAAGGCAGAGCCACTGTCCACACACACCCCCTTCCAAATGCATGTCACACTTCCACTCGGAAGTGTAAACCATTTTCTTCAAAATGGTCTTTTCCTCTCCTTGTGAACAATATCCATTGAGTCCAAATGTGTAAAATAAGAAAGCTTTATGCCTTCATCCCCATGCCGTGCCAGGGCTGACCTGGCAAGGTTGTTGAAAAGGAACCCCAGATATTAGCAAAACTCAACCAGATTTGTGAGACATGAGTCAATGAGAAAGGAAATCGCAAGAAGACTGTCTCAATGTAAAATTCTACTCCATATCCAATGCCAAACCCGGGGTTATCCCCCTGCATCTTGAGTGTAGCTCTCCAAAGTAAGTAAAAATGTGCTTGCTTGAGACTTATAAAAGCCTTAAGTTCTTAGAACTATTGTTCTTCAAAAACATAGAGACTCATCAAGATATGAATTTTTCCTAGAAAGAGATATTTTTAAATGAAGAAAAAATATGTATCACACAAATATTTAAAAATATGCATGCAGATTGTGATATAGAGGGTTTGTTTTGATTTTGGTTTGGTTTGTTTGTTTTTTTTTTTTTTTTTAATTGCTGTCAAAGACAGTGTCCAAGATGCTTGAGAAGAATGTAAAGGCAACTTCTCATGTACAAAGGTTCACAGCTCCCCAAGCCACCTGCCATTCCAACCAGGTCAGCAGAACACTACCCAGGCTAGTAATAGGATGAAAGTGGGAGGAAGGGAGGAACGGGAGGATACAAGTGATGGGATAACAATTATTTGTAATTTGAATAAATTAATTAAATTTAAAAAATAAAAAATAAAGCAGGCATCAGCAAGTAAAGAAAAAAATAAATAATAATGAATAGGGCTGGGGACATGCTCAGTGGGTCACATGCTTGCTGGGCAAGCATGAGGAACTGCGTGCAAGCACTACAACCCACGCATGCGCTCCTATCTCTGGGAGGCAGACAGGAGAATCCCAGGGGCTCACAGACCAGCCAATATCACCAGGCGATGTGCTCCACACTCAGCAGGGGATGGTGTCTCGAAAAGTAATATTAGTCTTTATGGTTACTTGCTTGTTTCCCATAAGCTACTATTGTTATCAAAGATTCCTTTGAACCCTTGTACTGTGTAGGGTTCTGTGTATGCGAGAGCACCTGTCCATGCACATAGTGGATGCCCTGGAATGATGGCAGAGTCTCTGTTCATCGGGAGAGCAATGACTCTGTTTTTCCTTTTTTGATTTTCTTCCATCAGTTTATGAACAGAGCTATTTGTGATGTTGGCCATTTAAACAGACATGAGAGCCATTTGACATTGGAAATCATCTGTGAACCATTTTCACAAGGAATTCACCCCTACATCATTCCCTTGCCCCACTTATGTAGACACCCCTGCATCCTGTACCATCATGCCATCCAGCCCATATTACTCAAGAACAATATTGGAAAGTGTCGATTCATAATCTTCCTGAAGTGGTAGGAGAGATTAAAAACAAAGCTCTGTGTGTGACGATGACGCAGTCAGCTAATTTTTAATATATACATATAATTGTATCTTATATGTAGGCATGCGTGTCTGCTCATGTGTACATGTTCCATGCAAATGTCTGCTGTCCACAAAGGCCAGAAGAGACTGTCATATCCCCTGGGACTGGAGTTACAGACAGCTGTGAGCTACCTGATGTGGGTCTTTGGAGTTGATTTCAGGTCCTACGCAAGAGCAGCAAATGTTCTTAACTTCTGAGCCAGCTGACTTGTTTATGGGACCCACTTGGGATTTGTTTGTTTGTTTGTTTGTTTGTTTTCCCTTCTGGAGAAAGGCCTCTTATGTATATCTAGCTAGACTGGAACTCACTTTGTAGCCTAGGCTGGCCTGAAACTTATGCAATTTCTTGCTTTAGCCTCTTGGGTACTAGGCATGCACATCCAGCTCTGAGGATGTTGTTCTCTTTTATATGTCCTGCAAATCTCTGTGTCTCATCAGTGAAGAATCAGTCTCAAAGAGCTACTTACTTCCTGTGAACAAGTCACCTCACAGTTTTCTCATAGGTGCAGTAGAATTTTAGACCCAGTTCCCCAATTTGGTCATTTTACCTTAGTGACTCCTAGCAGTGTTGTTGGTCCCAGCTTTTCCTTTTCTAGGTAAGTATCGGATCACTATCTTGGACCTGTCAATCTTGCTGTGGGATATTACAATGGTTCCACTTTCTAGGTGAGCAAACACAGTAAAAGAGAGGAAACAACAGCTTTAGTTGACAGAAAATTTCACTAAGTTAGTAATGTAAGATTTGATTGTCTGGTTAAAAATGTTTTTGGATTTCAGCGTTTCTGGCTCAATGACCCCTCATCTTATGTGGGTCCTCCATGATTGTCCTATGGATCAAATATAGGTCTGTCATTCAGCTAAGTGAAGCTACTTGTCAGTTTTCTTCCCTGCAGTCCATAACACACACACAGAAACACACACACACACACAAACACACATACACACACACACCCCTTTTTTCTTTAATAAGTCACAGATATAAAATTTTATTATAAAGTAAAGAGAGCGTTAAATCATTTTTCAAAGAAAGTCACTATTGAGTGCAACTTTAAGAAGATACATGTAAAAACTAAACACTGTACTGATGTGCTATAAATTAAAAGTGCTGCAGGATTCTTTGATTTCATCACATTTTCTAGAGGAGATGGCCAGGAACATAAAGACAGAATCACCCCTTGAAGACAGAATCACCATGGAAGGAATGAAGAGCTTAGAGTGGTTTGGAACATGGTTTTATTAAGACAGATGCCTTGCTTTGTATATTTTCTCTTCTTTCTTAGAAGTACAAGCAGACAACTATAGTCAAATAACCTTAATACCAAGAGAATTAAATAGGCTTTAATGATAATGTGTTTGATTTTTGCTCATTCTAAGAGGACAAGGGTGTAACCCCCTTGACTAAGAGAAAAGAGGAAATTTTTATTTCTTTCATCCTTGTTTGAATCATGGTTTTTTAAAAAAATAATAAAAACGAGTATCACGTTTTAAGATGGCTAATATTTACAGTGCACGCTAGGGAGATAGAGCTGAAATTTCGGAGAGATGGCTGGTCTCATTATTAATCATTTATATTCAATATACATCTTCTGAGTATTTAATATATCCTAGTAAGACAATCAACTATAAGTTAGATACATAAAGATGAATATGGCTCAAGCCTCAGAGTTAGGCAAAAGAAAATACATAATAGAAGAATTAATTACAGGTGCATGTTTAACTAAGATGTCATGGGAGAGGCTACATTGGATATAGTCCCAGATGCGCATCACATAGAAAAGGCTAGAAGAGCGTTTTAGAGGTGGAATAATTATTCCATGCTATAAAAGTGTGAAGGTTGCTTGTCATAGGTGGAGAAGATAAATATCTGAAAGTATTGAAGATAAATCACAACTGGTATTCTGAAAAAATTTAAACTTGAGGTCAATTTTTGTCAAGTTTTTTTTCTCAGTCTTTTTCATTAAGAAGTCTAGTTCATCATAACTGGTTATTTTAACTGGATTCGCTGCTTAATGGCTTTATTTAACATTTACGTACTATTTTCACAGTATTTTTTCTTAATCTCTGGTGAATTAGATAACTGCCAATAGAGACATGACCTGCCAAAGAACTGAGTGGTAACAGATCAGTTACATTCTCCTGAAACAGAGAATGGAGACTCTTGCCAGATCAAATTATAAGAATATGGAATTAGCTGGGCGTGGTGGCACACACCTTTAATCCTAGCACTCGGGAGGTAGAGGCAGGCAGATCGCTATGAGTTCGAGGCCAGCCTGGTCTGCAAAGCTAGCCCAGGACAGCCAAGGCTAAGACAGAGAGACTGTTTCGAAAAAAAAAAAAAAAGAATATGGAATTAGTTGGCAAAATCTAACATTAGTGAGTATGAACCTTGTGATCAAGGCAGGGATATGGTGATACAGAGTGGAGGACAATGATCTATTTTTGCTTAATTTTTAAAAAAATTTTGCTGCTGAGCATTAACCCATGCCTTTGCACACACTATGCAAAGGCTCTGTCACCTTGGCCCTAGGCTAGAGACTCAAGTTCTTTTTGCAAAATTCTGTGCAGGAGAGTGAGGTTATCATAAACACTTTGTATCAGAAGACATTTTTACAAGGTGTGAGATGGTTGCACATTTGTAACCACAAGCCTGAATGCTATGTATGTACTTACGGCAGTAATTTTACATATATGATCAAGAATCACCCTCCAGCACATGATCCATGTTAAGTGCCCCTATGTATTCCTCCAGGCAGACTTCTCTGAGACAAAAATCTTAGGTAGTAGGGGGAAAAAAAAAGAAATAAAAGAAGAGAGAAGGAAAGGAAAGAAAGTAGGAAAGAGGTAAGAAAGAAAAGAGAGATACAGGAAGGGAGGGAAAGAGAGTGGGAGAGACAAGAGGGTCTGCCTTAGCTGTTCCTTCTTTAAGACTGTGAAGAGTCTGTTAATCTACCAAAACAAAATCCGAAAATGTTATAAGCTTATTTTAGGAGGGTTAGAGGGTCAAGATGAAACACAACTATTCCAGTGGAAGTTGCCCCCCACCTCGTGCTACCAATGTGACAAGGAGCACCTTTCGAATACGCAAACTTTTTTTTCATGGATTGCAGGATTAAGTCTCACATCATCTGCAGTTAAAAAAATGTTAAGACGCCATGAAAATAACTACTTAAGAACACATTAAAAAGTAATCGAATTCTCACCAGGTGTGGTGGTGCATGCCTTTAATCCCATTCACTCGGGAGGCAGAGGCAGGGGCATCTCTGTGAGTTCAAGGCCAGCTTGATCTACAAAGCAAGTTCCAGGACAGAATTCTCAATCCATTTGTTGCTGACTCTTCCTAATTCAAGAAAGTCCTTGTCAAAGTAATTCCCCACGATTAGGTTTTGTTTTGTTTTGTTGAGACAAGGTTTTTCTGCATATCCCTGGCTGTCCCAGAACTAACTTACTTTGAAGACTAGGCTGGCCTCAAACTCACATATATCCATTCACCTGCCTCTGCTTTCCAAGTGGTAGGATTAAAGGCATGTGCCACCACCATCCAGGCCCACAATTAGTACTCTTATGAAAGTTATTAGCTCATGGAAATTGTCAATGTACTGGATATTTTTATGTCAACTTAACACAAGCTACAGTCATTTGGGAAGAGAGAAACTCAATTGAGAAAATGTCCCCAACCGATTGGCCTTTGGGTGAGCCTGTGGTGCATTTTCTTGACAGAAGACGGATGTAGGAGAGCCCATCCCACTGTAGGCAGTGCGGCTCACTGCAGTTGTTCCTGGGTGCTATAAGAAAGCAAGCTGATGCTCCCATGCTTCTCTCACCTAGAGTCCCGATAGGATGTCCTCCCCTCTTTCTCAGTTTCCTGGTAAGTAAAGACTTTCATGGGACATGCCCCTTGGCCTAATGTGCAAATATAAGTGAGTATATACCATTTGACTTTTTCTGCTTCTGGGTTAACTCACTCACTATGATCAACAGTTGAGTGGAGAGTGGGGTCTGACTTTCACAGGTACTCTGGTGCCCCATATTTGACCATGTCCCGTGGATGGGGAGACCTGGTGGACACTCAGAGGAAGGATAGCAGGCTACCAAGAAGAGACTTGATACCCTGTGAGCATATACAGGGGGAGGAGGTCCCCCCAGTCACCGTCATAGAGGAGGGGAGTAAGGGGAAAATGGGAGGGAGGGAGGAATGGGAGGATACAGGGGATGGGATAACCATTGAGATATAATATGAATAAATTAATAAAATATTTTAAAAAATAAAATAAAAAGAAAGCAAGCTGAGCAAGTCATGGGAGCAAGCTAGTAAGGAGCATTTCTCCATGGTCACTCTTTCAGTTTTTGCTTTGAATGCCTACTCTGACTTCTTTTGATGATGGACTGTGACCTGTGATTGCTAAACTAACATAAATCCCTTCTTCCCCAAGTTGCTCATACTTTATCACAGCAATAGAAACCCCAGGACATAATCAGAGACCATGTGTAGGCTATGTAGAACACCAAGAGTTCCCTCCCAGAGGATCACTCTTTGATACCCATTTTCCCATTGTACTTTATGTTGGTAGTGTTTTTGCTTGTTTGTTTGTTTTTGTTTTTAATTTTGTTTATTGTACAGAATTGTCTGAGACCTATAACTGGAAAAATGTATGTTTTTAGTAGGGCTAGACCAGGAGCACAGTGCACAACTACAGGAAAACTTAAAAGACAAGCAAAAAAAAAAAAAAAACCAACCCCCCAAAACCAAAACAAATAAAACTTCAAGTCTAATATGTTCACATGTTATTTACTGGGTTGCCTAAGAATGGTTTTTGAGCACGGCTACAGATTGAATTTCTATGTTCCCTCACGTTGAAGTCCTAGCCCTCAATAGGATGTCATTTGAGGTTGGGGCCTTTTGGGAGTTAACTAGGTCATTGGTGTGTGGTCCTCAAAGCATAGTTAGTGGTCTTGTAAGCATACCACGCACTGGTGCAATAGAGCCATAACTGATGTGGGGGTAACTGACTTATATAGTAGATGTAAACATGTTTTGTTTTTATTCCAAGTGTGGGATGTGAAACTGCCTCATGTGAGGGCATGTGATGTTTGTCCAATAGAAAGAAAACAGCCTCCTGTGAAGGTGTGGTCTTTGCCAGTTAAAGAACATCCTGCACAGACTATGGGGGGGTATAAATAGCCTTAAAAAACCTAGAGAGATCATTTTTGCATTGATTCAGATCTCTTGGATTCTTTGCTTCTTATCTCTTCACTTGGAGACACTCACAGAGAGAAAGGCTCCATAGTTTGCTGCTGCTCTTTGCTGTTTGACTTGACTGCTGTAATCCTGATGATGAAGAAGAGTGGAATTACCCCCAAGGAACTGAGTCAATAAAGGTCTACCTCTCTTGTTCTATTAACCTTCTCTCTCTCCTACTTAGGGTTGGTGGGTTGGAATGGAGGTAGATGCATGAAGGGACCTCAAATAAAGTAGGTTTTAAAAAGATCAAAGCCTACAGGCCTAGTCTTAGATTGGATTTAAGACTTTACACATAGGAAGAAGAAATACATGCTTGGGATGTTAAACCCATTTAAAAATCAGTGGATAGAGAGGTCCTAGGTCCTGGGTGGTAATTATGCTGTCAATAAGCTAAACTGACACAGTACCAAACTGCACTTCAAACACCTATTTTCACACTCTGCAGAAAATGCTACTCTCATCTTTAACAACGAAGCCTCTCTTTGCAGCGAGCTGGTGAAAGCAGAGACTCTTGGATGCTTAAGGGGCTGAGGTTGAGTGACATTTGAATGCTCAACCTTAAACGGGACATTCGGCCACAGCCCTAAAGAGGACATTCATGCCACTACCTGTAGAGCTTAGAAAATACTGCAGAAGGACCAGAAATAACACAAGGGCTGGGAGATAGGGAGAGGAGGTTCATGCTGTATTCTGGTGGTCTGGATGGGAATGCCCCCCCCCCATAGGCTCATATGTTTGAATGCCTGCTTCCTAGGTGAAACTGTTTGGGGAAGAATTGGGAGATGTGGCTTTGTTGGAGGGAGTATGTCACTGAGGATAGGCACTGAAGTGTCAAAAGCTCATTCCTCAGCTAGCTCTTTCTGTCTCTTACCTGTGAAAAAGGATGGGCTCTCTCAGCTGCAGCTCCAGTGCCGTGCCTGCCTGGCTGCTGTCATGTTCTTCACCATGATAGGCATGGACTCTAACCCCGAAACCATAAGTCCCAATAAATGTCTTCTTTATAAGTGTTCTTATTCGTGATATCTTATCATAGCAATTGAGAAGTAACTAATACAGGTAATTTCATGGCAAGACACAGCAAACAAGGTTTCAGAGTAACAGCAGTTGCCTGCACTGTAGTCACATGGTACTGTGCCTGCCAGTTGCCATCCAGTGATCAAGAGGCCCTGCCCTTCCTGCTGAGCTATCAGCTCCTAAGATAGGAACAATCACTGTGTTCAGTTGGGTACCCAATAGTGAGCCTTCCAGGCTCCAATAAATAATTAGTTCTAAACCTAGGACCATATAGATTTTGTTAAAACCAATTGGTTATAAAACAAAACAAAACAAAATAAAAGTTTAGAAAGGGACAGGGTAGAATAAAAGAGGGTCCAGGGACAGAATGTATTATATACGTGAATGAAATTGTCATAAAAATTTAATCAATAAAAAATGGCCTGGGGGGGAGGAAAAACAGGAGGGGTGGAAGAGGAGGAAGAGGAAGATGATGACAGTTCTTTCCCCTTTCACATACCAATTCAAGGAAAAACCATAGGAAGATGATCAAGAAAGCCACAAAGAGAGTCCTCAGCATAAACTGAAGAAGTATTTGTCACTTAAAACACTTTTCTAGACTCTAGAGAGTGGGAAATAAAATTTTGCTGTCCAAGCCAATTAGACTATGATATTTTGTAATGACAACTTGAGCAAACTAATGGACCCAGAATTTTATTTTCTTTCTGAAAAGCATAGAAAGTTGTGCCTTCTATTTCTGTCTGCAGTTCTCAGCATTCCGGCCATGCAGAAGCTTCATAAGAGATGTTAGGTTACTTTTTGGATTGCTCTTCAGGAAGCCTGAAATGAATTTAGGTTTTGGATGACTCCCTGTAAAATAATATGCAACAGAAGGAAAAGTCCACTTCATTTTAAAAATTCAATTTACCTCCCAAAGAACATATTTTACAATTTAGCACTCTGTGTGCCAAAGTTTTGTCATCGCTACAATAGACTGGTTTAAACAGATGCATCTCTCTCTCTCTCTCTCTCTCTCTCTCTCTCTCTCTCTCTCTCTCT
>OU015758.1:30646148-30659100 GCA_907169655.1 Acomys percivali
TCTCTCTCTCTCTCTCTCTCTCTCTCTCTCTCTCTCTCTCTCTCTCTCTCTCTCTCTCCTCTTTTCCTGTCTCTCTCCTTCCCCTGTATTTAGAAATTAGTTATTATAAATTACTATTTAAAACATGACAAAGTAAATTGAGGAAGCATTATATTTTATTTCATTTGAAATCCTACATAAATAGTAGCTGACATGATGATGGTGATATGGATTAGATTTTCTATATAGCAGGGGTATTTATAGCATGATGAAGATAGCAAGTAATGAACCAATAAGGTTCAAGGAATGAACCAACAGTAGCACCATTTGGACCAAGATGTATTCTATAGGACCTATGAGCCATTATTTAAAATGTTTGTGTCAACATGTCTTATTTAATCTTCACCTTTTCCAATTATATTTATGCCCAGATCCAAAGTATAGCTTTGCTTTATTTTATGAACTGATACAGCTGAACTAGCCTAGCTTTTTGAATAAGGCAATAAACTAAGATTGCTTAAAATACTGTATTTCCCACATTACTCATAAATTTTTTATATTTCTATAACCTTCATTATATAGCTAAGAGAATATACTCATCATTTACTTCTGAAATATATTTTATATCTAATCAATTTAATAAACAAATTAGAAATATATTTACAGTTCTACAACATCAAACAACTTTTGGGGTCAGTCCTGTCCTCCCTAAATGCTTGAAAATAAAACGGTAGCTTTATTTGTTGTAAAGTTTCATTCTTGGAAGACCAAACTATTTTGTTATATTAAATATGCATGAATTATGCCACCATGAATGAACACAGACTTGGAAAAGACTGCTTGAATTTGAATCCCAGTGCTCTTCAAGCTTACTGCATGTTGAGAGAGACACAGTGTCCTTCTGTGACTCTTGTTGAGAGGGGTGCAATGTCCCCTTTCACCATGTGCATTCTGGAGATGGAACTCTAGTTGGGAAGCTTAACAGCAAATGCTGTTACCTGATGAATTAGCTCACTGGGCCCCAAAAAGTATTTTTAAGGAATGTATACATCCCACTTGACGTATTTGCTTATATCCAGCTGTCTTTGGCACAGCATAAGGAACGCATCACATGCCAAGGGAATAGTTGATGTTACTGCCTTGCCAGTTCTCAGTGGCAACAATAACTCCAGACCAGAACCTCTGCTGCAAGGTGCAAGGGTGAGTGGTTTTACAGGAAGGCATGCTCCTTCAAAGACTCTGGTCTGGTCTTATTGTGTGAAGTCACGTGTTGGCAGAAGAGAAAGCCGTTTGGTTTTGCACCTAAACTTGTGACCTGGACACAAATCTCAGCACCTTTTAAATACCTCAAAGCGATCCTAGCACTTAGAATCACTCCTCAATGTTCCTTTGAAAGTGGACATTAAAGAGGGCAAAAGGGGAGCACCAAAAACCTAGCATGGAATGAAGACCTTTAGAAAATCACTTCGATTCTCGTCCAAGCATGCTCAGTGAGAAGACAGACTTCAGTGAATGCATTCGATATCACAGGGACTTCTCAGAGGATCCCTTGTTAAACAAAGTCCTTGCTAGTAGAGAGTGATTTAGGGTGGAGATGAGGATTGGGCTGCAGGTGTTGCCCTTCCTTTGCCCCTTCCATTAGAATTGGGCAAAATAACCCAGTAATGGCAGTTGCTAGAGCCGTGCAAAGAACTCTGGGGTCGAAGTGTGGAATAAAGCTGTTACGTGGGAAAGTAAATTGTCTTTCTGAATTGTATCATGTGTTCACACGTGACGGCGATGTCAACCTCACAGCCGCGGTAAAGATCAAACACAGTTCGCATTTTGCTTCAGAAGTATTGGTTATTTCAGAAATTCATTGTTTTTAATAGCTGAGTAGTATTCCATAGTGTAAATGTACCATAGTTTATCCATTCTTCTACTGAAGGACACTTAGTCTATTGGGACTCTAGGTGAGAGAAGCATGGGAAAATGGGGAAATAGAAGGATCCAGAGGGTCTTAGAAACCTACAAGAAGAACATTATGATGGGCAGATCTGGGCCCAGAGGTCCTGCTTAAACTATGGCACCAGCCAAGGACAATAGGTGCAATAAACTTAGAGCCCCTACTCAGATCTAGCCAATGGACAGGACATTCTCCACAGTTGAATGGAGAGTGGGGTCTGACTTTCACATGAACTCTGGTGCCCATATTTGACCATGTCCCCTGGATCACTCAGAGGAAGGATAGCAGGTTACCAAAAAGAGACTTGATACCCTATGAGCATATACAGGGGGAGGTAATCCCCTTCAGTCACAGTCATAGGGGAGGGGAGTAAGGGGAAAATGGGAGGGAGGGAAGAATGGGAGGATACAAGGGTTGGGATAACAATTGAGATGGAATATGAATAAATTAATAAAATATGTTTTAAAAAGAAGTATTGGTTATTACTATCATTTTTAGAAGATTTTTATTTTTTACTTGTAATTATGTGCACATAGGAATATCTGTGTTGAGTTGTGTAGGAGTACTGTGACCATCAAAGCCAAATGAGACTGGAGCTAGAGTTAAAGGCGTTGCAGGCACTCCTGCCCCATAAGGGTTTGGGAACTGAACTCCAGTCCTCTACAAAAGCAGTGGGCACTCACTGCTATCTGTTGAACCAGCTCTCCTGTCCTGCTGTTATTCATTCTTATTTACAATATGAAAGTTTAATGTTGTGTATTAGAATAGTTAATGGCTCAAAGCTTTGCGTTCCTTAAACTTTCCTTTTTTGCCAGAAGCACATAATTTGCATGTCTTCTGGGGTGCTTAGAAGATGCTTGGTGAATACACAGCTTAACACTGTACTATGAGACAGTGACAGTGGAGGTTGCAATGCCTTCATGTTATCATCCACACTATTGGTTTGTCTCTTCACAGTGGCCATCTGGTCCGCACATTGTACTTAATGGTAGATGTATCACATTTGCTTCTGGAAAAACATGAATTGTGGAGGTTGATAAACCATTAAGTTATTAAGTTATTATGAAGTGTTATATATATATATATATATATATATATATATATATGTTTATCTTCATCACAAAACCTGAAATTCCAAAATAATTTGCAGATCAGAAAACTATCTTTGACATACACACACACACACACACACACACACACACACACATGCACGCACACATCTCTATTCTATCCCAGTCCCTGTGCGTCTTTACAGAAGATAGTGTAATACTTTGGTATCTTTATACATTGAGTGTTAATCAATGCAGATTATTTGGGTGAACTGTTATTTCAAACTTTTGTCATTTCTTTGTGGTAAGAGCATCCAAAACCCTTTCTTCTGCTTATTTTGAATGATTTGGTACACGATTTCAAGTAACATAACCTGTTCTATAGTAGGAGGCCAAAACTCACCTCCCTATCTCTCTGGGAATTTGTACCCACTCATCATCTAGCCTTTGCCTTATCCTTCCTTGGCCACTGGTCGCCATGATGCATGTGTCTACTTCTATGCACTCGTCTTTTAAAGGTTTGGACACCAATGAAATCACATTTGTCTCCTAGTTAGATACCTTTAAAGTCATTCTGCCTTGGGCGATGGATAGTGGAGACATAGCAAGAGGGTGGATTAAAATTTGTTACCTCTACTCTGTGTGCCAAGTACTGTTTCTGACCATTTGCATCCCATTTTTTCACTTAATTCAAAAAATAATGACATGGGTTAGATTGTGAAATCTTGCCCTTTTGACTGAAACAAAGCAAAATATGGCATTCTCAGAATGGTGAGATCACATGCCCAGGAAGTGCTGGAGATGAGATTTCAGTTACTCACAAAAGAAGGGGACAAAGTACATTTAATTTGTCAAATTTAATTGTGCATCCTAAATAAGTGTTTTTTAGTATCTTGTTTTCTCCAAAGATTTTATTTTTCTCCTCAAATATTGTTTCTCCTGATTGGTGGGACCTAAACAATTCTAGGTGTAGACTCCTCCCATCAGGGCAAAGATATAGCCATTTCTCCTGTGCATGTAGCAAGGAGAAGAACCAATAGCCATTCTAAGGTGTGAGTATGTACTGTCAAAAGCAGGAAAATGTGCCTAATACTAATTCAGTAGTAAAAATGTGATACAGAACATCCCACTATCAGGCTATACAATTCATTTATCCTTTTACTTAACAAATGTTAGTGATTATCTCTAAAACTCCCTAATTAGCCTTAATACTCTACAAATAGCTTCACATGATGCATTGCTGTTAGCTACAAGTAGGAAGAAACCAAATTAATATGGTTTAACAAAAACATGAATCAAGAAGAATGAGTATAGATAATCCAGAATAGATAAGGAGGAAGGGTGAAAAGACCACAAGTCTGCCTCTTTTATGTTATACATTTTGGGTTTGTTGTTGTCATTGAGTTATTTGCTTTAAGTTAGGGTCTTCTTCTAGTATTGTTGACTATACCTGGGTGTGTAGCCAGGGACATCCTCCTGCTCCAAATTCATGAATACTGGGACTATGAATATGAACTACCATACCAAAAAGTCTGTGTCTTAAAAAAGTACTCTTGTAAGTCCCTTTAGCAGTTCAGTTCTTACTGGCCAGAGGCGATCACATGGCCACTCCTAGGAGCAAAGATGTTCGTGCCATGGTTTGGAAGGTACATATGACATCCCAGCTATTGAGACAACACTCACGGGATCTGTGTAGGTTCAGAATACACGAAATCCCAGCAAGGGGAGGAGAGTAGGAATAAAGGATTTGTTGGCAACTGATAGCTGCTTCAAGAGAGAGAAACAATTTCTGTTAAGGTTGCAGGCCCTGTTGTGTTGACTGTGCTCCAGTGTATGCGCATCACCAACTGGAATTACCTGGTTTTCAAAGCATGACATAAAGTAGGGTGTACAAGAAAGTGGTGGTGAATTTTAGAGCAATTGAGGAAGGTAGTAAATTTGATCAAAAATGCATTGCATAAAATTCTCACCCTATGAGCATATACAGGGGGAGGAGGTCCCCCTCAGTCACAGTCATAGGGGAGGGGAGTAAGGGGAAAATGGGAGGGAGGGAAGAATGGGAGGATACAGGGATGGGATGACAATTGAGATGTAATATGAACAAATTAATAAAATATATTTTTAAAGAGTTAAATGGTATATACTCACTTATATCGAGACACTAGTCCAAGACACTAGCCCCATGAAAAATTTTACCTACCAGGAAAGTGGGTCAGAGGGGAGGACATCCTATTGAGACCTTAGGTGAGAGAAGCCTGGGAGAACGAGGAAATAGAAGGATCCAGAGGGTCCTAGAAAACTACAAGAGGAACTGTATGACAGGCGGATCTGGGCCCTGGGGTCCTCCTCAAACTATGGCACCAGCCAAGGAAAATATAAGCAGTAAATTTCGAACCCCTACCCAGACTAGCTGATGGACAGGACATTCTCCACCGTTAAGTGGAGAAGGAGATCTGACTTTCACACAAACTCTGGTGCCCCATATTTGACCATGTCCCCTGGATGGGGAGGCCTGGTGGCACTCAGAGGAAGGATAACAGGTCACCAAGAAGAGACTCGATACCCTAGGAGCATATACAGGGGGAGGAGGTCCCCCTCAGTCACAGACATAGGAGAGGGGAGTAGGAGGGGTAAGTGGGAGAGAGGGAGGAATGGGAGGATACAAGGGATGGGCTAACAATTTAGATGTAATATGAATAAGTTAATAAAAAAATCAAACAAAAAATAAATTAAAAAAGAAAAGTTGGAAAAAAATATTTTTTTAAAAATCAAGAGAAAAGAAAAAATTCTCAAAAATTAGTAAAAATAAAAAAAGTAAGAAAAAATGTTATCGAGAAAAAGAATGAGGCCTTTCAAGAACATCAAGAAATTCCATTTTCTAGTCTCTATTTAAAAAAAAAAAAGAAGCACGTGAGGACATGTTTAGCTTGTCCAGAGTATGGGTGTAGGAGGCCACTAGTTCCCCCAGGGCACTGCTTGATGACAGAAAGGGCCATCTGCTTCTCTCCCCTGTTACCTATGAGTCTATATTCACTCTTCTTGGCTCTGGAGAAAACATTGGTACAGTATTTATCTGAATCCTCTGTTCATTTTGTGAGCCTGTAAATGCTCCTACCACAATGCCTGGCACATAAGCAGTTATAAGAATAAGTATTTATTAATATCATGGGTGAGCACAGCTAGAACTGATCATTTTTTAATTCTTGGAATACTGCCTTTAACTTTCCACAAATGTTTATGCCAGGAATGCCCATCTGGAGCTCAGAATGTGGTCCTCAGAGAAGGTATCCATGGCACCAAGCACACCGGGGTTGACACAATTCTGAGTGAAGATTTGCTGCAACTGAGGGCGGATGTGCTGGTCTCTGAGTTTCTGCACAGAGGGCTCTTACTCTCTCCTCCAGGGCTGGGTGGAGGCCCAGGCTGCCTCGTAGCACGAAGCGATGCCATGCCAATTCCAGGCAAGGTCTTTATTGCTGGAAACGTTGCATAATGACAGCTTTATTCATGTGAAAATGCAGAATGCATTTCAACTGTATGAAATTGTTTATGTTCATCAGAAATGTTATTTGTCTTCACAAAGTCTGGTTTCAATGAGCCGGCGATGTAATGGATATTAAATAAACATGGAATTTTACATGTTCATAATATTTGGTTTCTTGTTGTGATTTTGATGAACTAGACTTTCAAGCATTGTCAGCTCATCCTTATTTACAAAGAAACGTTTACATGTAGCAGAATGATACAGTGACTAGCTTTATTCTAAATGAGTCAATGTCTCTGTTCAATGTTTAATGTGAAGCCGACTCAAAATGTTCTTTTAGGCTACATTTACATTTCTTTCTGAATAACTCATATTATATTATTTTTGACTTAATATCATAGGTCTTATAAACCAAAGACATTCTCATTCTATTTTAATGTATTTTTGCCAGATAAATATTTTATAATGCACTAACAAAACTAAGGATCTCATATTAAAAGACTTATAAGACCTGAAAATGATCTATGGGAATTTATTATCTTAAAAGGAACTTTTAAAAATTATTTTATATAAAATTAACTTTTTTCTATGACATCTTGACAACAATATGTAACAAAAAGTTGGAACTTCTTTATCTTTTTGCATACTTAAGAAAAGTGAACGAGTGAATACATCCTTATCTGCTGATTCTTATGTTTCATAATAGAAAAAAAATTAAATGTTGAACAAACACTTTGCATGCACAGTTCGGCTTTGGTGACCTCTTGAAGATGAAAATACTCTTCAATCTATGTGTATTCTTTTTGTATCTTTAAAGTGATATTGTTTTATGTGTGGATCTATTTATGAAATGCTTTTTTTTTGTTTTGCCATTCAGAGAAAGAAATGGTGCTTATTACCTTTTTGAAAAGTGAAAATAAATGTGTTAGCTATGGTCTCATGTTCTTTTCTTCTATTGCCTTCTCTTAAAAATGGACGCCTGCCCTGTCTGCGTTCATTTATGTCTCATGAGATAAGACAACTTTAGACTGAGACAATGAACATCAAGTCACTAAGTTTCCTTTAAAACTACCACTTAGGTCACGCATGACCAACTAATATCATGGTGGAGGCCTGTGTGTGCCATGATGCTGTTGAGGGAGGCCCTGGAAAGTTCTGAAGAGGGGAAAGCTGACTCCTTATGTTTTAAAGTGGGCTTCCCATACTATAAGACAACTGGTTTTGGTTTGGAAGTTGGGATGGTAGTAGACAGAAAGAAAGAGAGAAGCCATCAGGAAGCTGAAAAGCAGAGAAAGAGGAATAGAGGGAAACTACCAAAACATTCATGACAAAATGTTGGGGTTCATACTGTGGCTACATTTCAAAACATCCTAGCACTGGCTTGCAATCGCCAATAGGATTTCAGTTTACATGCCTTTCTATGCTACCTTCTAGATTAGGTTACTTGCGGGTGGCTAGCCTTCCCCATTCCTGGAATTCTTTCCCTTTGACTAGTTTGATTTTCCAGGCAGTGACCTTTCCCTGACCGCAACCTCACTCAGGGGTCACCTTGCTGGAGCCCTAGTATGAAACTAAATAGAAGGCTTAGCAGATTGTTGGATAAGTGGCACTGAGCACAATTGCCCTTTGATGAGCGGGAGGGCAGTTTCGTTTCCTGAGGCTCAGAGCTCTGGGCTTCCTGATATCCCTCTTTCATTTTGTTGTCCAGTAATTTTCCCTCTGGCCAGATCTGCAAACCGGTGGCCGTGCAGGAAGATGACATGCGCCACTGATGCAAGAAGACCTTTGGCGAGCATCAGCGCAGCTTTCAGCGGGGCCCAAAACATTCATTTTATAGTGAAGTGGGTCAATTATTTGCCTCCAGATAATTAAAAACTCCAGTGCTTAAGCTTAATTTACTTATTTTGAAATTTTAATGTTACTATTATATTACATTACTTCTTTTGAAAATCGTTGCCTGAACATTTAACTATGCCTGCAATGCAGTCTGTCATTAAAATGCCCCTGGAGGAAACTTCTTTTACTTCACCATAGAGGAAACACAACTGGGAATCTACCATATGTATGGACAATTCTGATACACAAGGCCATAGCAGTTCCTTACTGAGGAAGCAATCTGTCTAATGGGTCCTAAAGCTGAGATGCCAGGTCTATAGTGTTGTAGTTCATTCATATTTCTATAACAAAATAACTCACACTGGGCACTGTATACACAACAGAAATGTCTTTCTCTTGGTTCTAGAAGTTAGGAAGCCCAAGACCTAGGGGCTAGCAGCTTTTGGGGCAGATCAGGGCCTCTTTTCCTGGTTCATAGATAGGGTCATCAGGCTTGCCTTCAATGGTAGAAGGGTCCAAACAAACTTCAGACTTCTTACAAGGTCACCAATTTTAATCCCTGCATTTTTTTGTGTGTGTGCTTATAACTTATTTGTCCCTCAGTAACTCGACCTGTCTACATCTCAATATTACGTTAAGGATTAGGTTTTAACATTTGAAGCTGGCCAGAAACAAGATTGAGAGCCCAGATGTTGAAAAGCAGACTATGATATGTCATCTTGAAATTAAAGTCTAGTGTCCTAACCTCTTTTGAACAGACACATAGAAAGACTTGACGATGTCTAAGGCCACCACTTTACACTCTTTGTTCCCACCTTAAAGATGATAGCACTAAGGATGAGTAAAAAAAAAAAATGAAGTGGCTGGTGGGAGTCAGAAAGAAAATAACCCTTCATCTTGCTATACCACTTTGGGAAAACAGTAGTTCAAATTATTCTCAAATGAATAGAGTCATGTCCCATATTTGGGAATTTAATTAAGCCCAAGGGGGGAAAAGGTATGGAAGTTTTAAATACCATTTGGCTATGCAAAACATTCATGAATATTTTCAGCAACATTAGGTAATTCTATATCAAGTACACGTCTGATTCCTATTGGCATGGTTGTGGTGCCGCAGAACACAACCATCAGTCAGTGTTAGCTCTGCGCAGACACATTGTTCCCTGTGCATGCTAAAGCAATCAAACGAGTCTGCAAATGTTCTTCAAAGAATACATCTAGAATGTTACTTCGTTAAACATCGCCTTGACATTCATTCTATTTTCCACTTTGAATCGCTGCATTTAGTTTTGTAATGACCTTCTATGGCAAGAAGGTTCTATTAACTCTTTGATCTTCTAGCTTTGGGATGAAAACAAAGAAAATATAAATGAGCACTTTTGTGCACTGTCTTGTAGAGACTAGGAGGGAAAAAAAAAAGAAATATGTTTTCGTCAAAAAGATCGGTTTCTGTGGAGACTTTCAGCCTTCCCGTTGTTCTTTCCCTTTGAGCACAGTGTTTCTCAGGGCCATGCATGCAATTGTTGTAACATCCTCTGTGCTGCAGAGTCATTCTCAACTCTGTGGGGCCGGGAGCTGAGCTTATGGTCATGCAACTGTGGGTTTTCCTGTTAAGGCTATTATCTGTCCTTGTTTCCCTCCAAATCTGAGTACAGTTCCTCAGAAATCTGTCACTGAATTTCCAGGACAATGGAAGTGTGGTTCCAAGTACTCTGTCCTCATACGAGTGGAGAAGGGTAGAGCATCCCAGGGTGATAGTTTATGAGAAAAAGAAAGTAGTCTTTTGTATGAAAATCCTGGTTTTTCACTTCAATATAACTGTACCCATAAAGTCTGGAATATGTGGACTGGTCCTTTTCATTAATCATGATATTTCTGACATATGTAACTGGAATTGTTAACATATGAGTGACCACTTTATAATCTGTGTTATTCTCTTTTCTAATCCCCATCTTCACTTCCTTTTACATACTAACTTGACTTTGTTTCTTTGGGCTTTTTTTTTTTTTTATAGCACTGAGAAGCAACTTAGGAAACTACAAGATGCCCAAGGTGGAGCGAGTTGGTTGCCAGAACAAGCTTTCTCCTTTCTCATGCTCAGAGTCAGTCATTTATCAAGTAATACATATTCTTTAGCATTTTGAAATTTGAAACTTTGTTGTTCAGTTGGAAGTAATCTGGCATTAAAATAGTCGTGTGCTCAGAATGTTTTCTGTTAGGCTGAAATGTCGTATGTTTATCAGGAACATGAAACCAGATAATCAATACTTTTCCATGGCTTTTTCAACCATCTTTAGTGTTCCTTATCCCTCCTCCACCCATTCTTTCTCAGTATTTCCCTCCATCCTAAATACATACATATATATATATATATATATATGAGAAACTGTCCTGAGAGTCCAGATCAGTCCAATGGAACTCATACTTCAATAGAAGGTATTGCTGTTGCTCTTGTTTATCTTCCAGAACTTGAAGGTATGACCCTTTTGCTGGAAATACTGCACACTTAAGACATAGGACTTAGAGGAATTGAGCTGGAACTGAACTGGAAGCCTCTGCGCCCCCCATGGACCCCCCACCCCCAAGCCAGGACTTGCTCTCATAGTATCTGAAGGTGCTATGAAAGCTAAGGGAGAGAAACCTCTAAAGCCGACAAACTACGACAATGACCATCGTGACACAATATACTCACGAATGCAGTAATGGTACCCACTAATTGGACACAAGTCCCACTCCGTAGGAAGGAATCATGCCTGGCACTGAAAAGCCTAGTCACAACCATGATTGGTGAGGTCATGGGCTCTACAGGGGAATCTACTACTGCTACCATCCCAAACCAGTACAATGCCCAACTGCATTCTAAATACTTATACCCAAAATTAAGTGTAGTTCTTACCTCTCATCAAAAATTACAGAAATCTCTAACTGGCTAAAATGTGGAGGAAAAACTGATCGTGGAGTGTCCGTCCCAACTGATCAATCTCCAGCACAAGCCTGATAACTAAATAGTCAGGGAACATAGCGAAAAGGGGACAGAAAGATTGAAGGAGCCGCAGAACCAAAATATCTGGACGAGATGGTGTCCTCCATATAAGATAGTGAGCTAGTTTACTGACCTCTTCATTTTCAGAGGTGAAACAAGCAGTCCTTTCGCTCCTTTGATGGCACAAAGTAAATCTTGTAAAGACGACCTCACATCAGAGCCCACCCCTCTTCATTTCTCCTCTGCTTTAATGTGCTTGTCTGAGCCAAAGGATTAGGAAAAAGTAATCAACAATTGACAACTGAAAATAGAGATTCCATCTCGACATTATGAAACTGAGCGTTTCCTCTAAACAACAAATGGCAAATCCTCCCCATCCTAACTGGTTGCCTTTTTAAAGTGGAAGCATTTCCTGGTAGCTAGGTTTCTGCCTTGTCAAACGTTAGACCACAGGTTTTTAAGACGACACTTGCTTATGTTCTACAACAGATTGTAATATTCTCTAAGAAATACAAATAGCCACAAATGTTGAGATCAGTAAGACTAGCTGTACTAGGAATTTCTGTATACTTACTTTGAAAGCATGCCAATGGGGTCGCTGTGATCTGAAAACAGTTTACACGTAAAAACACATTGGGAATGTTTGCAAACATCCTGCTGAAATACCTTTTATAATAGAACAAGTAACAGAACAGTCAATATTTACATGTTGGACAGAATTTAACCTTAGGTAGAAAGCAAGAAGCTAAACTAAGACAGTAACTGAGAACAATCGTTTAATAAAAACAAAATGTATTATTTTATACATGCTGAAATTTGAAATCTGGAAGCATTGGTTGCCTATAGAATATCAGGATAGAACAATCTAGTTACCTACAAACTTCTTTTATATTTTGATCCTTGGGTGCTCTAAAATGTATTTATTTGTCAGAGACAAGCTGGTCAAGACTCACTAGGCTGCCAAGACTGGCTCCCCACATCTTAGATTACAGGAATGAAACACAGAGTATAGCTGAAACAGTCAAGACTTCATTACAGTATAATATTTATTCAGGGGGTGATAGTATGTCAGAAGTATTTTGTGTATTTTATACTTTTCTTAAAAGCTAAACATGTGTAATAATATTGTAGAATTTATGAACATTAAACAGAAAGTTTTTTCCTCTATGTTCTATTTATTTGTATTTTTCATCTGTGTTTCTAGGTCAAAACAATAAATTCATTTCTCTTTGGAAAATAGAATGGAAGGATTAAGGACTCTTTTGTGTGTGTACGTGTGTGCTCATGAGTGTGAGAGTGTGGACTACTGATGTGCATATGTGTGTGTCCGCATGGGAGGATTAGATGACACGTTGGAGTGTTGGTCTTCAACACCAGTCATCTTGTTTCTGTTTTTTGTTTTCTCTATTTTTCTTTTATTGAAGATAGATTTTTCCCCCTGCTTCTCAATTTCTTCCAGGCCCTCCACCACCTCCACCTCCATCCAAATCTACATCCTTTCTTTCTCCATCTTCTTTTTTGAGGCAAGGTATCCCACCGGACCAAACTCAGGTCCTCATGATTGCAAGACAAGCCTTTTACCAGCTGAGCTATCTCCACAGACATGGATCCAGCACATTTGTATGTATAGGTGTTTTCATATATATATATATATATATATATATATATATATATAT
>OU015758.1:30659200-30674200 GCA_907169655.1 Acomys percivali
TATATATATATATATATATATATATATATATATATATATATATACACCATGGGTGTAAAAGAGGCCCTGAGAGGATGCAGATCCCCTGAAACTGGAATTACAGATGGTTGTGAGTTGCCATGTTGGTGCTAAGAATCAAATTTGCATCTGCTGGAAGAGCAGTCAGTGCCCATAACCACTGATCCAACTCTCAACCCCTTGTGAAAAGTTTCGTTTTCCTTGAAGCTTGTAGAGAAAAAGCATGAAGGGCCTCTAGATAAAATTGGGACATTAATTATGTGTGATTATCACAGCAACATCTAAAACGTCTACCAAAATGATAGCAAAAGATATTTCCCTATAAGGAACTGAGAATAGAAATAGTGGTCACGTGATTTCCATGATTATGTGGAAGACAGAGTAGGTACAGTTGTATAGTCAAAGCAGAAGGATGATGTGGTATTATAATAAATCAAGAAGCTTGAGAGATTGAATATAGACTGGAGAGGGAATGGTGTCTCTGAAAGCTAGAACAGCGTGTGTAATTTTGAATACATGCTAGGTGTGCTACCAGATCATCTTGCTTACACACACACACACACACACACACACACACACACACACACACACCACTCTCGTTTCTGAGAAACATAACATTCCTAGCTCAGTTTAAAAGACTGTAGGCATAATAAAGACCAAGAAACAGAATGGAAATAAATCTAAGTTTAATTATGAAGTATGAAACCTATAGAATTTCTAGTCTCTTCTCTAAGTTTGTTGTTTCTCTGAAGAAACTGAATACATCCCAAGAAAAAATATATATATAAACTGAAATTCGGGGTTCCCCAAGAAAATGCTAGCTCATCAAGACAATCCACTAACAGTGAAGTCCTTGATGCTGTTTTACAAAGATCCACTTTTAAAGAGGAGTGAGCATCTTTGAAGCATTTAGTGAACATGGAGGGTTTCCAACATGAAAGACAGCTACAAGAGAACTAAAACCAGAAAGACCAGTGGTCAAAAGAAAAAGTCAAAATTATTTTGAGTTAGCATCTTCACATATAAAAGAGGGGGGGGAGAAAAGCTTCCCCCAAAACAAAGACAAATACTAAAGAAAAGAAGTAAAATAAATAAATAAATAAAATTTAAGTATAAAAAATGACAATAAAAATTCAACAAAGAAGTGAAATGATAAATAGTATAGCAAGTAAAAAAAAATACAAAGAAATGGACACCAACAGAAAAAAGATAGAGCTAAAAGGTTGCGTTTATACGTGCTACTCTTTATAAGGGGCTGGAGAGATGGTTCAGAGGTTAAGAGCACTGGCTGCTCTTCCAAAGGTTCTGAGTTCAATTCCCAGAAACCACGTGGTGGCTCACAAAAGTTGCATTTATTTTAATCTATACTAGGATATTGGTCATAAGACCACCTATCAAATTCCAAAATCTATAAATGTTCGAGTCCTCAGGTAGAGCTCTGTAGTATTTTTCATACGTTTATACAATTCTATTTACTTTTAGTTATCTGTGTATTACTTCTAATAGCCAATACAATGTCACTGCTAGGTAAATAGTTGTATGCATTCTTAAGGGGATGATAAGAAAATGTCTATATACTCAATAAAACTCAATTTAAAAATATTATCTGTTCCTCTTAGTTACATATGAGGGTGAGAAGTCTTCAGATAAGGAAGTTGACTGTAATTGATATGCAAAGGCAAAGCATTCTCCTTGTAATAATGTCTATGAGTTAATAGTGCTATCTCATATGGATAGGGTTATGACTGTAATGAATTTTTAACAGAGGAAAATGCTACAACTTATAGAGAAGGGCCTTTCACAAAGCTGAAAAAAAAGTATAGTTCAATGGTGCAGAATTGAATAAACATGATTTTCCAATAATTCAAGCATTTGGAGGTAGCTCACTTTTGGCCCAGATCCAGGGATTCTATGGAGGGGAGACAGTTAAGGGGGTCATCATAGGAGCTTGTTAATCTTTATGGGTCCTCAAAGCACCCGGACAACCAATGAACTACTGACAACTGTAGAGCTTTTCTCTTCTGTTTATGAAATGATTCTTCACAAGCTTAGTTATCACCATTCTGTTTTCTTCCTGGTGTTCTCTGATGAGAGATAGATAGTGAGACAGGTAGGAGCCATGTTGTGCACTCTGGAACCAGGCTGGCCTTGAGCTGAGGAGTCTTCTCTGCATACTGGGACCACAGGAGTACACCACAAGCTGAGACTTTAGCTGCTTAATATATAAATCCAAAATGTACTCACTGACTCTCAGCTAACAATCTTCCTGCCTCGGCCTCTCAAGTCTTAGGAGCACAGGCATATACTATTATGTGCGAGTTTTATTTTATGATTATTATTTTTAACTTAGCAGTTCCAGGAAAAGCCAAAACCTCAAATATCAATAATGATGTCTGAACCTAATCTTCATCTCCAGGAAAACATGGGATGGTTTAGAATTGAGGAAGCAGTTCTGGGTAGATGGAAAAAGGAAGAAGTGTCCTTCAAAAGGAAAATTCTGGCTAGGAAATAGGGACCAGGGCAGGTTAATGGATGAGTATAAAGGAAGCCATATTCTCTTCTACTTCATTGTGAGACCATATGGTTTTAAAGACTTAACCCAAAGCCAGCCTGTAGCCAACAGAAAAGATGAAAAAAGAGCTTCCCAGTTTGCCACAGGGAAGGGAATTTAGCACTCGAATACATTTAGGGCAACAACATGAGAAGCAATGAGAAAAACAAACAACAACACACACGTCTGTTATCTCAAAAAGCATCACTGACAAAAAGTATAAAGTATAATTTACAAGCATACTGTTTAACAAAGACTTTAACACCAACATTTCTCGAAGACGTTTAATACTGGCGTTTGCTTCATTTCTTTAATCTACAGATCATAGGAACAGAATCAAACATCACGCACACCCCCGGCTGACTTTATGAGACTAAGCTGTTCTCAGTGGCAGAAATTAGCAACCCTTCTCCAGCCTGTGTTTCTTCACACTTGCCAGGAACAAGGATGTGTTTCCGCCGGAGGAAATGAACAAGGTCACCTTGGCCCAGGTCGCCAGGAGCTAAAACAGTAACAGACACTTGTCTACAGGAAGATGACAATATTGTTACTAAGGCTTCTTAACATTTATTTAAAAAGAAACACTAGAAACTTGTAGAGATTTATAAAGGTTTGTGAACCAGGAGGTAGCTCACTTTACTTGGCAAACGTTCTTTTTAATGTATTTGTTGCCAGAAATGCAATTTTGTTAAAGAGGGCATGAATAATGCAAAGAAAGGTCTACACTGACTAATGAGAACTGGCTTGAGTCACCTCAGATAGAAGAGCAACATTTACAAGATGATGTAAAAGTCACATGAGACCTGGGTAGGTTTTTACACAATACTTGAATGCCTAGATGCTTCCATAATGTTTGATTAGAGGGGAGGGGTGACAGACATTTAACTCAACAGGAAAAAATTATCTATTGACAAATTCTATGAAGGTTTATCATTATTGGAGCTGATGGCATTTGAAATAGATTAGCTTGTGGACTGGAACACCTATGTTTCTTCTTTAGCTCTTGGTTTTCTCTATGAAATCATGGGGTTGGCTTGAGGGAGGGCAGCATTCTCTAGACCATGCTTTTGGACCCCCATCTCTTTGGAAAATAAATATACACAAGGTTTAATGAAACCTGGGTTTGTCTTATTATGTATTAGTTACAAGTGGAAAAAAATACCTTCTCAAGAAGTTAGCAAAGAGAGAGGTCATCTTCTCAATAGCCTAAATTTTCAAGGGTTAAGCTTGTGCATTACAAAGATCGTTCTGTGGCTTGATTATTAGTAGGTATATACCAATAGTTTCCAAACTCCAATCACTAGAGATTGAAATAGCATCTTAACGTGGCAAATATAGTTTGCAGATGGGAAGTCTTCCAAGGAACGAATCCAACTCTTTGAAAGACTCAAACTGGTGTTTTATTTTATTCTTTTTTTTTACCATGCACTTTCTAAATGCTGAAGTTTTATGTTAAATAAACAGAAATCTTAAGGTATAAAAAAAAATAATTATCCTAGGCCAAACTTAATTACACTAAGCCTTAAAGTGGAGGCAAAAGGCAATGGGGTGATATGATGACTCATCTCAAGCTTGATGACATTGAAGGTAGAGAAATGGGATCTTTTTTTTTTCTGTATTTTTTTTATTTAATTAATTTATTCTTGTTACATCTCAATGGTTATCCCATCCCATGTATCCTCCCACTCTTCCCTCCCTCCCATTTTCCCCTTATTCCCCTCCCCTATGACTGTTCCTGATAGGGATTACCTCCCCCTATATATGCTCATAGGGTATCAAGTGTCTTCTTAGTGACCTGCTGTCCTTCCTCTAAGTGCCACCAGGTCTCCCCCTCCAGGGGACATGGTCAAATGGGAGACACCAGAGTACGTGAGAAAGTCATATCCCACTCTCCACTCAAGCGTGGAGACTGTTCTGACCATTGGCTAGATCAGGGTAGGGGTTTAAATTTTACCGCCTGTATTGTCCTTGGCTGGTGCCTTAGTTTGAGCGGGACCCCTTGGCCCAAATCTGCCTATCATAATGTTCTACTTGTAGGTTTCTAGGACCCACTGGATCCTTCTACTTTGCTATTCTCACATGGTTCTCACATCTAGAGTCCCAATAGGGTGTCCTCCGCTCTGTCCCAGTTTCCTGGTAATTGAAGGCTTTCGTGGGACATGCCCATTGGGCTAGTATGCAGATATAAATGAGTATATACCATTTGAGTCTTTCTGCTTCTGGGTTAACTCACTCATTATGATCATTTCTAGCTCAATCCATTTATCCACAAATTTCGGGAATTCCTTGTTTTCAATAGCTGAGTAGTATTCCATAGTGTATATGTACCACAGTTTCTTTATCCATTCTTCTACTGAGGGACATTTAGGCTGTTTCCATGATCTGGCTATTATGAATAAGGCTGCTATGAACATGGTTGAGCAAATTTTCTTGCTGTGTGCTGGAGCATCTTCTGGGTATATTCCAAGGAGTGGAATAGCTGGGTCTTGAGGAAGCCCTATTCCCAGTTTTCTGAGATAGCACCAGATAGATTTCCAAAGTGGCTGTACTAGTTTGCATTCCCCCAGGCAATGAAGGAGTGTTCCTCTCTCTCCACATCCTCTCCAGCATGTGGTGTCGCTTGAGTTTTTGATCTTAGCCATTCTGATGGGTGTAAGATGGAATCTCAGAGTTGTTTTGATTTGCATTTCCCTGAAGACCAAGGAGGTTGAGCATTTCTTTAAGTGTTTCTCAGCCATTTGATATTCCTCTGCTGAGAATTCTCTGTTTAGTACCAAGCTCCATTTCTCAATTGGGTTATTTGGTTTGGTGGTGTTTAATTTCTTGAGTTCTTTATATATTTTGGATATTAGACCTTTGTCAGATGTAGGGTTGGTGAAGATCTTTTCCCAGTCTGTAGGCTGTTGCTTTGTTCTCTTGACAGTGTCTCCAGCCTTGCAGAAGCTTCTCAGCCTCATGAGGTCCCATTTATTAATTGTTAACATTAAGGCCTGGGCTGTTGGTGTTCTGTTCAGGAAGTTGTCTCCTGTGCCAATATATTCCAGGCTCTTCCCCACTTTTTCTTCTAAGTGACTTAGTGTCTCTGGTTTTATGTTAAGGTCTTTAATCCACTTGGATTTGAGTTTTGTGCAAGGTGACAAATATGGGTCCAGTTGCATTTTTTTACACATAGATCTCCAGTTAGACCAGCACCATTTGTTGAAGATGCTATCCTTTTTCCATTGAATGGATTTGGCTTCTTTGTCAAAAATCAAGTGACCATATGTGTGTGAATTCATATCTGGGTCTTCAATTCGATTCCACTGATCAACCAGCCTGTTGCTGTGCCAGTACCATGCTGTTTTAATTACTATTGCTTTATAGTACAGTTTGAGATCCAGTATGGAGATTCCTCTGGAGCACCTTTTATTGTACAAGATCGTTTTTGCTATTCTGGGTTTTTTTGTTTTTCCATATGAAGGTCAGAATTGAACTTTCAATGTCTTTAAAAAATTGTGTAGGTATTTTGATAGGGATTGCATTGAATCTGTAGATTGCTTTTGGTAGGATGGCCATTTTTACTATGTTAATTCTCCCGATCCATGAGCAAGGAAGATCCTTCCATCTTCTCATGTCATCTTCAATCTCCTTCTTCAGAGTTTTGAAATTTTTTTCAAACAAATTCTTCACTTGCTTAGTTAGAGTAACTCCTAGATATTTTATATTGCTTGTGGCTAATGTCAAATGTATGGCTTTCCTAATTTCTTCCTCTGCAAGCTTGTCATTTGTGTATAGAAAGGCTACAGACTTTTTGGAGTTAATTTTGTATCCAGCCAAATTGCTGAAAGTGTTTATCAGCTGTAGGAGTTCTCTGGTGGAATTTTGAGGGTCAATTATGTACACTATCATATCATCTGCAAATAGGGATAGTTTTACTTCCTCCTTTCCCATTTGGATACCCTTGATCTCCTTTTGTTGTTTTATTGCTCTGGCTAGAACTTCGAGTACTATATTGAAGAGATATGGAGAGAGTGGGTGCCTTGTTCCCGATTTTAGAGGAATTTCCTTGAGTATCTCACCATTTATTTTGGCTTTGGCTTGCTGTATATAGCCTTTATTATGTCGAGGAAAGTGCCTTGTATTCCCGATTTCTCTAAACCTTTAAACATGAATGGGTGTTGGATTTTATCAAATGCTTTCTCTGCATCTAAAGAGATGATCATGTGTTTTTTTATTTTCAGTTTGTTTATATGGTGGATTACATTGATGGATTTCCGTATATTAAACCATCCCTGCATGCCTGGAATGAAGCCTACTTGGTCATGATAAATGATATCCTTTATGTGTTCTTGTATTCGTTTTGCAAGAATTTTATTTAGTATTTTTGCATTGATGTTCATATGAGAAATTGGTCTGAAATTCTCTTTCTTTGTTGAGTCTTTGTGAGGTTTAGGTATCAACGTGACTATGGCCTCATAGAATGAATTTGGTAATGTTCCATCCAATTTTATGTTTTGGAGTAGCTTGAAGAGTATCGGTTTTAGCTCGCCTTTGAAGGTCTGGTAGAATTCTGCACTGAAACCATCTGGCCCTGGGCTTTTTTTTTTTTTTTTCGGTTGGGAGACTATCAATGATTGCTTCTATTTCTGTAGGGGAAATGGGACTATTTAGCTTGTTTATCTGTTCTTCACTCAACTTTGGCAAGTGATATTGATCAAGAAAATCGTCCATTTCCCTTAGATTTTCAAATTTTGTGGCATATATGTCTTCAAAGTAGGATCTTATGATTCTTTGTATTTCTTCAGTGTCTGTTGTTATGTCTCCCTTTTCATTTCTGATATTGTTGATTTCAATACTGTCTCTCTGCCTTTTAGTTAGTTTGGCTAACCGTCTGTCTATCTTGTTGATTTTCTCAAAGAACCAGCTCTTGGTTTTGTTGATTCTTTGGACTGTTTTCTTAGTTTCTAATTTGTTAATTTCAGCCCTGAGTTTGATTATTTCCAGACGTCTACTCCTTTTGAGTGTTTCTGCTTCTTTTTTTTTCTAGGGCTTTCAGCTGTTTTGTTAAGTTGCTTATGTGCGATGTTTCCAATTTCTTTTTAAAGGCACTTAGTGCTATGAATTTTCCTCTTAACACTGCTTTCAATGTATCCCACAAATTTGGGTATGTTGTTCCTTAATTTTCTTTTTTTTTTTTTTTTGATTGTACTAATAAAGGCTTTATTCTTACCAATGTATCAGCTTTTCTTCAAACATTAGATTTTTATTCAAATATCAAAGAAATGAAAATGTCCAATGTTCCCATAAAAATATATCACATTAGCTATCACTTACTCCCTGCCCAGTAGATCTGAATTATTTTTGTGTGTTATTATCTGGCACCCTCTAATACAACAGCCATAGTCATAATATACGAACGTGCTTGAAAAAATAATATACCGTATTACTAGTCAGGATAGAAGGCACCTGTAGCCAAGTGAATGACCCAAATGAGAGGATATAGGAGACACATTGACTTTTCAAGAACTACACTAATGCCAGCGCATGAGACAGCAGATGCAGATCGATGGAACAGCTCTAGGCCAAACACCAAGATCAAGATAGACATGAAAAACTGATAGAAAATGAAAATAAGGCAAATATAACAAGAAGGGCTGTCTGCTTTGCGCTCATTAACATTAGCTAGCCTTGAAAATTCATGTGTGTGTCTGATATTCTCTCAGACAAGGAGAAACGACATTTGAACACAAAGAGAGGAAAGGTGGAATATTTTGCATGCCTAAAAGCTCTCCACATACCTAACTCGATGTAGCACAGGTCCAGCACTTAGCTGAGGAAGTTATAACTTCCTGGAATCAGACCCAGCATTGAAACATCAGCCTCTACTATCTTCTTCTACAAATCTTAAACCTGAGAAGTATGTACCCCACCCCCAATTCCTTCACAGGCTCTCATATCCTATTTCTCTGCCCTAGAGAAAGATTTCATTAAAACAAAACCATTCAATTGATTCAATTGATATAAATCCTCTAGGGCCCAGCACTACTTCTTATCTTCCTTAATGATAAACCTTCCTCATGCTGCAACCTTTTAACACAGTTCCTCATGTTGTGGTGATCACCACCATGAAATTATTTTTTCCTACATCATACATGTAATTTTTCTACTGTTAGGAATTGTAATATAAACATCTGATATAAAGACTTTGAAGAAGGCCTGTATCTTCAGGCTCGTATCTTTCTTACTCATGAAGTCCTGTAAGAAAGCCAAGTTCTCCCAGAGAAGGACATTTTTGGTCAATGACACAGCTTATCCCAGATTTACAGAGACCTTTGACTCTGTCTTCTTGTTAAATATATGAGTGTTCCTTAATTTTCTTTGAATTTCAGAAACTCCTTGATATCTTTCTTTATTTCTTCCCTGACCCATGTGTCATTTAGCAGAGAGTTGTTTAGTTTCTACGTACGTGTAGGCTTTTTGTTGTTTCTGTTGTTGTTGAATTGCAGCCTAAGAGCATGGTGATCTGATAGGATACAAGGTATTATTTCAATCCTCTTTTATCTGTTGAGGCGTGCTTTGTGACCTATGATGTGATCAATTTTGGAGAAGGTTCCATGGGGTGCAGAGAAGAAGGTATGTTCTTTCTTGTTTGGGTGAAAGGTTCTATAGATATCTGTTAGATCCATTTGACCCATGGCATTGGTTAATGATGTTATTTCTCGGCTTAGTTTCTGTTTCAATGACTTATCCTTCAGTGAGAGTGGGGTATTGAAGTCTCCCACTATTATTGTGTGGGGATCGATATGTGGTTTGAGTTTTTTTAGCAGATCTTTTACAAATGTGGGTGCCCTTGTATTGGGAGCATAGATGTTCAGAATTGTGATGTCATCTTGGTTGACTTTACCTTTGATGAGTATGAAGTGTCCTTCTGCATCCCTTTTGATTAATTTTGGTTGAAAGTCTATTTTGTTTGATATTAAAATGGCTACGCCTGCTTGCTTCTTATGACCATTTGCTTGGAATATATTTTTCCAACCTTTTACCCTGAGATAGTGCCTACCATTATGGGTGAGATGTGTTTCTTGAATGCAGAAGAATGTTGGATCTTGTTTATGCACCCATTCAGTTAGTCTGTGTGAGAAATGGGATCTTAAACTGAAGTTTTTGGTGTCTGGGGAGATGGCTCAGTGCAGGAGGCCAAGACAGAAATCCCCATTGCAAGCTGCCTAGGAGAACTAAGCACATTACCAAGGTCCATGACCAATGAGCAACCCTGCCTCCATATATATGTCTGAGAGTGACAGATGAACACACCTGACATTGACCTTGGGTATAGACACCCTCTCACATATGTGCATTCAGTACACATATGAACACATGCATGCTCGCGTGCACACACACACATACACACACACACACACACAACCACGAGAAAGAGAGAGAGAGAGAGAGAGAGAGAGAGAGAGAACACACCCAAGCCCAGAAAAACACTGTAGGAGTGTGGTAACTTTTGATTAGACACAGCCTTGTACGAGCATCCAGAATGTAAACAGAGATCCCAGCCTTGAAGCCACAATTCGAACTAGCACAAAACAACCTCTGCTGTGGCTCCTGGAGGGAACATCTCACTTGACTCCTCTATTTTAGCTCAATGGCTTGCATCACACTTGATCTCCAGCGTAGCGAAAGAGTAATCTGTGCTATGCTAATAACCAAGTATATAGAAATCTGTTAGACCAGCAACAGTCAACAAACGAAAGCATGGGCTCCATGTCTTCTACTAGACTCAGTTTCCATCTCAGCTTCTTTTATTAGCTAATTGGTGATGGCAGCTCTGGCCTCTTTCCTGCTGTCACAACATGTCCAGTAAGCTCTGGGAAGATTGCTGCCTTGGTTTCTACACACTGAATGTGCAGTGTGTCCATCCTTGAACAGCATCTATAGCTATTGACACAAATCACATGTTTATTCCTAGAAGGCTTGCTGCATCCCAACTGTACACACAGATCTAGAGGAAGGGAAAGTTCCAGAATATAACAGAAGTTCAGGTAGCAGTAGCCACTCTGAACAGGCAAAATGCGTGTCTACTAAACATCTGTCTGGAAAAATCTGCTAAACAAGTGTTAAATCATTTTCCAGGATTTCTTAGATACAAAATATACCTAATAAAATATCCACAAAACAGAATATTTCCCATGTTTTCTGTACATATTGACTTCCAATTATGGTTATAATTACTAGATGATACAGATACAGAGTTATCATTTTATAGCTCTAAAGTCAAAGAGAGATATTTAGGAAGCTCTGCAGGAGAATCTGCTTCCATGCTTTTTGAGACAGAAATAGATTAGAAGCTTTAAATTAACACTGGCTATGTGAGAACATATCTGATTCTGGCCATAGAAACCCCTCCTCCCAGTGACATGGGTTCTAATCACTTCTCTGCTGTGTTGGAAATGTTGCTGGGTGGTGGTGTGTTAAGATCTGTCCTAAACGCTAACATTACACAAATGTGAATCATATATGTGTGCATTTGTGCATGGTTCCCACATCCAAAATTGAATTCTATTTCAGTTTCAGTTCCTTACATAAGCTGATTGATTCTAGTACCTCCAGCTTCTTTCCTGCCACCATAATACACCCAGTGTGTGTAGCAAGTGCCAAAAAAAAAATGGTTTAGGCCATAGACAGCAATGTAGGTAGTCCTCAGAGGTGCAGCAACACTTTTTGGGCTGAGATTTTAACCTACATTTTTTTCCCTCTGGGATTGAGATACTTCAGATATGAAGTTGGCATATGCAGTAATTCCTTTAGGCACTTAGAGCAGGGCCAGATTAACAACCACTGTTAAGGAGAAAGTGTCCCTCACAGGGATTTAACTTACCAGCCACAGGAGTTAGTCAGTCTTTGCTGGTGTTGATAAGGAATAAGGAATAGAACTAGATTCACCTGTGCTTGGAGATGAACAGAGAATACAAGGCATAAACAGATGCTCCAAGAAACAAGAGCCCAGAGAACACGAAGCTCTGGAGAATCGAAAGGATCTCCTCTCATGCTCTCCAGCTCCTAACCACTATTCATGGTGCTGGGCCAGAAAATGTGAATCCCTGGTATTTTGCTCCTGTGTAACAAGCTGGAAAGGGTCTGGCTGTGGGATGCATAAAGTCTGGGTTGGCAAAGTAGGAACTCTGTAACTCAGTTATTATGGAATCCTCTCAAAGTTTTGTCCACTTCAGTATCTATATCTGAGCACATAAATTCCTCACATTTCAATGTGGAAGGGGGAACATTCTTCACAGCCCCACTTCTAGACAAAGAACCATAGACAACTAATGACTGCTGGGAGAACTGGCCCCTCCCAGATATGAAACCCCTTCTTGGTTGTCCAATGCAGAGTGTTCAGACCTGAAACCATGTAAACACAAACAACGGAGACTGACCCAGAACACTGTATTTACATATCTCTGGACACACACAAACACACATATAACAATAACAATCAAAGGACATGACGCTATCAACTCAAGAGTTGGGAAACAAAGGAGGGGCTGGAGGGAGGATACTTGGAGGGAGGGAAGGGAGGAGGAAAGTGATGTAATTATATTTCAATGTAAACATTTTAAAAAGAAAAGAAAATGGTGTAAATGAATTTCTGTTAATCTGCAAACAATTAATACCCCAGTAAGACAAAGGCCTTGGTGGACAGGATGTGAAAAATGTATGGTACAGCAATACTGAGCAGTGTCAGGAAAGTCAAGAAAGTGTGCCCCTAAAAAAAGATACAATTCCAGGACAAGAAATAAAGGAAAAACATATCACAGCCAATGCCTGCCATTGTGTTAGGAATATAGGTGTGAAGACAGACATCCTTGTCTTCATGGAGCTGAAAGCCTAGCAAAAGAGGCAGACAAGCATGTAAAATAATATAGTGGTATAAACACCTATGAGAGAAAAGTACCATGAATTTTCTAAAAAATACACAAGAAGGGTACTTCAAGTTGAAAGCGTCAGGAAAATTCCCCAGGACTGGTTTATACCACAAAATTTTGACCCAAATTTTACTCTGCCTACAAGATAGGCAGAGATAAAGATGTAGCAGAGTTTGAGGAAATGGCCAACCAATGACTAGCCCAACTTGAGACCCACCCCATGAGAGAAAGCCAACCTCAATCACTATTAATGATACTCTACTATGCTTGCAGACAGGAGCCGATCTAACTGTGCTCTGAGAAGCTCCACCCAGCAACAGATCAAAACAGATGCTGAGACCCACAGTCATACGTTAGATCGAGATCTGGGAATCTTGTGGAAGAGTTGGTCAGGGGAGGATAGAGGGACTTGAAATGAGAAGACCAACAGAGCCAACTAACCTAGGCCCATGGGAGCCCACAGAGACTGAGCCACCAGCCAAGGTGCATGCCTGGACTGGATCCAGGCTTCCTGCACTTACGAAGCTGATGGACAGCTCAGTTTTCATGTAGGTCCCTTAGCAACTGGAGCAGAGGCTGTCACTGAGATGGACACAGTTGCCTGTTATTGGATCACTTTCCTCTAGCTGGGCACCCATGCTGGCCTCAGTGGAAGAGGACTCACTTAGTCCTGATGCAAGATGAAGTGATGGGGCACGATGGCACAGAGGTGCAGGAAAGAACTCCCACTTGCGAGGAAACCTGCAGAGGTCCTGAATTCTATTCCTTCAGTTTAAGATTCGTGTCTTTCTCCTGCATTGAACCTTAACTTTTTCACAGCCTACTTGTTAACACAGAAACACAGCACAAAGATACAGGGAAGGTGAGCGGGAAAAATGATGGGCTCAATTTAGGACCCAGAAAGTTTAATAATCTGTGGGCACCTCAGTGCTTATCTCACAAAGACGACTAAGATTTGGGTGTGAGTAGAGAAGAGGTTTGAAAATAGCCATGTACAGATGCTGTAGAAGAACTTGGATGTGTGAGATTGCCTGGTTAGGAAATGCTCAATACAAGGAAAAGTCCCAAGGCACAAGGCAGCCAACAACCAGAGGAATGGGCGAAAAGAACTCAGTAGACAACCTTTAAATGCAAAAGAAATCAGTGAGTTCAATGTCTCAGTTGCCACACAAAGCAAATGTTTCAATAAGGCATGCCCAAGCATATTGGATGTTGTGAGGACCAGTTACAGTCGGAGCACTGGGGATTATGGGAAAAAAGAAATATTGGTCATCTTGATGAAAACTATTCAGGGAATCTGTGTAAATGAAAGACTTCCATTGGTAGTTTCAAAGTGCACAGCACAGTGGAGAGCTCTGGAACCCTGACCTCATGAACTCATAGACACCACTGAACAGATGTGGGAAGATTTTTTTCAACACCGGTTGAATACAAGAAATATAACTTTATAAGTAGAGTATTGTTTTTTTTTTTTATTTAAAGCAACTTAATTTAATTCCATAAGAAAAACATGAATTATAACCATTTGGATTATCAATTTTATTGAACAATAATAAAAAAATACAGAGGAGAAAATTTCTGTCATCTACTGATGACTATACAGAGACCTCTTCTTTGTCTTTTAGCCTTTACATTTATGTTGCATTTTGAAATTAGCTCTTAGGAAATCAGGACACTGTGGGAAAAAAATAAATGCTGTTTATTCACTCCTTCACCATTGGGCCTTCTGAGACTCACTCTTGGCTTTCATAGTGAAAACCAACATAGGGTCTCCTTGCAGACACCCACTTCTTAGCCCAGCTCCCACAGTGCTACACCTTTTTCACCAAGTGGTAGGTGTGGGAGGTTCTTCTTCACCCCCAAAGATAATGTGTTTCCAGCCATTGTGTAAATCACAGATAGCATCATTTAAATAACTACTCATGAGTATGTAGTGAGGGAGGAGAAAGTCTTCAACAAAGAGCATGGAAGCTCCAAGAGGACAAAGTACTTATCTTTTTAATTAATTTATTCAGACTACAACTCAATTGTTATCCCATCACTTGTATCCTCTCATTCCTCCCTCCCACCCCCACTCTATTCCCCTCCCCTAGGTCCATGACCAAGGGGGACCTCCTCGCCCACTTTATGGTCAGAGGCTATCAAGTCCCATCTTGGTAGCCTGCCTATTCTTTCTTTGAGTGCCACCAAGGCTCCCCACCAAGGGGAAGTCATCAAGTATGGGGCACCAGAGTTCAAGTCAGAGCTAGTCCCTGCTCTCCACATAACTGTGGAGAATGTCCTGATGGTCTTTACTTACCAGGAGATTGGATGTGAGGACATCCTATTGGGACTCCAGGTAAAATAAATATAGGAGATGGGGAAATAGAAGGATCCAGAGGATCTTAGAAACCTACAAGAACAACATCGTAATGGGTGCATCAGGGCCCAGGGTTGTCTGTGCAAACTATTGTACTAACTAAGGACAATACAAGTAGTAAATATCGATCCCCTACTCTGATCTAGCCAATGGACAGGAAGAAG
>OU015758.1:30675521-30689592 GCA_907169655.1 Acomys percivali
TGTGTGTGTGTGTGTGTGTGTGTGTGTGTGATATGCTACAGCAGTAGGTTTACATATGATATTCGCAGGGTCTTTAGTATTATTGGTTCCTTCCCATGTCCCTTCCTTTGTTATGCCTTCCTCTCCCACACCAATTTAAGTGTGCCTGGACAATCATTCCCCTTTAGCCATTTGTATCTACACATTATATATCTGTCCTTTCCTTCATGGATAGACAGGCTATAGGCCCTAAGGGAAGGACCTACTATTATCACTATTAAATGGGTATAGTATTACAGTGATGACCAATGACTTACACCCACAGGTTAGGGCATCTCTCAATCCTCATCGGAGAAGCTACTATTTGCAATGGATGCTGATTAACACAGAGAGCCAAGGTTGGCCAAAAATGAGGATGAGACTACAGGGACTACAGAGTAGGGAGCTCAAATGGAACATTTATAACATATTCCCTCCTTCCAAAGTTTAAAGACCATTCAGGAAGTGGGGAGAGCCACTGACAAACTGTCAGTGGAACTGACCAACAGAAAGGGGGAGAAGACCAAGTTAATGATATTAGAGATGAATGAAAAAAAGGGGAACATTATGACAGATACTATTGAAATCCAGAAGATCTCTATGGACCACTTTGCGCCCAGGGGGCCCACTCAAACTATGGCACCAGCCAAGGACAATACAGGCCATAAACTTCAAACCCCTACCCAGATCTAGCCAATGGACAGGACATTCTCCATAGTTGAGTGGAGAGTGGGGTCTGACTTTCACACGTACTCTGGTGCCTCATATTTGACCAAGTCCCCTGAATGGGGAGACCTGGTGGCACTCAGAGGAAGGATAGCAGGCTACCAAGAAGAGACTTGATACCCTATGAGCATATACAGGGGGAGGAAGTCCCCCCCAGTCACAGTCATAGGGGAGGGGAGTAAGGGGAAAATGGGAGGGAGGGAGGAATGGGAGGATTCAAGGGAGGGGATAACCATTGAGAGGTAATATGAATAAATTAATAGTTTTTTTAAAAAACCTTAAATGACCCCAAATAGAAACTCTAGAGTAAACCAATAAGCTTTTGAACTTATATGGCCTAAAATTAAATAGAGAAAACATAAATAATATATACAGACCCATAACGAGTATGTTGGGTACTTTAATGTCAACTTGACACAAACTGCAGTCATCTGAGAGAAGGGGACCTCCATTGAGAAAATTCCTCCATAAGACTGGGCTGTAAAAGCAGGGCAGTGGTGGTGCACGCCTTTAATCCCAGCAGTTGGGAGGCAGAGGCAGGTGAATCGCTGTGAGTTCAAGGCCAGCCTGGTCTACAAAGTAAGTCCAGGACAGTCAAGGCCACACAGAGAAATCCTGTCATGAAAAACCAAAACACACACACACACACACACACACACAAAGACTGGGCTGTAAGTAAGCCTGTAATACCCAAAATATATAAAGAACTCAAAAAATTAAACACCAACAAACAGTATAAACTCCTTAAGAATGTGGTACAGATCTAAACAGAGAATTCTAAACAGAGGAATATTGAATGGCTGAGAAGAATTTAAAGAAAAGCTCAACATTCTAAGTCATTAGGGAAATGCAAATCAAAATGACTCTGAGATTCTATCATACACCTGTCAGAATGGCTAAGATAAAAACTCAAAGTGACAGCACATGCTGGAGAGGAAGTGGAGAAAAGGGAACACTTTTCCATTGCTGATGGGAATGCTAATTTGTACAAGCATTTTGGAAATCAATCTGAGAACTAGGAATAAATAGCTCCATCTCAAGATCCAGTTATACCACTCTTGGGCATACACCCCAAAGATGCTCCACCATACAACATGGACATTTGCTCAATGATGTTCATAGCAGCCTTATTTGTTATAACCAGAATCTGGAAAATGAAGTCATGACATTCATAGGTAAATTGATAGAATTAGAAAAAAAATCATCCTGAGTAACGTAACCCATGCCAAGAAAGTCAAGTTTAGTATGTATTTGCTTATATGTCTAGATAAGCTGTTAAGTCAATGATAACTAAGCTAAAATCTATAGAAACACAGAGGTTAGATATAGAGTAAGGGATTTGTGGTGGGGGACAGATAAGTCTCCAAAGAAATAGGATTGCTAGTCATGATTGATGAATGGGGGGCGGGTGGGATGGAAAAAATCAAATAAGAGAAGAAAAGTAATAGAAAATATAAGGAAAGACAGCTAAAATTGAGGGCCACTTGAAGGGTAATATGGAAACCTAATATTGTATTATCTTCTTAAAATAAATACATGTGGGAAAATTATCTAAGTATAGTCACCAAATGGGGACCAGAGCAACAACTGGCCATCTCTGGTCACCAAATAGAGTTTTGAGTAATGTGGTTGTGTTACATGTACTAGAAATTTTGTCCAATTTGAACTTCAAAACAATCAAGGCTGTTGTCCAAACTGTTGCCGTCTACAAACTGATGACAAGATGTCATTGCCAAAGACTGCCTTCACACACATGGTGAAGTTAAGCCGGTGCCTACACAGAACCTTTATCCCTATGGGCTAGCATCTTTGGTACAGAAAGAAATTCTCAGGTACCGAAGGGGAAACATAAATACCAACCCACTGATCTACAATGGTGTCCTGACAGGAAGATGTGCTAGGGCAATAGGGGCCCAAGCTGATGGGAGTAACCAACCAATGTCTGATTCTATTAAGGCCCACTCCATGAGATGGAAGCCATCCTGACAATGCTTGGGCATCCAAGAACCCAAGACTAGATAGCTCAATGACCTAGAGAAAAACCAAATACTGCTGTTCTACTAAAAGAACCTAGCAATAAAAACACTCCTTATGACATTCTGCAATACTCATCCCACAATACCTGGCTCGGATCTCACCAGAACAAAAACAGAGACAATTATTTTCCAGAGAGTGAAAGACCTTGGAAAACTCAGTCCCAAATGAATTGTCTTCATCAACCCTTCCCTTCAGTACTCCGGAAGCCTGTAGATGAGGAAGCAGAGAGACTGTAAGAGCCAGCAGGGATGCAGAACACCAAGAAAACAAGCAGTTTTAAAGCGACTTGTCTGTAGCATATATGAACTTCACAAAGACTGAGGCGTCACGCACGGTGTCTGCACCAGATGGGATCCTCAAGCTAAAAGAAGTGCACACATGCCCCATCCCTAACCAAGAAACAATCTCTGACTGATAACTACTTGCAAATAAAAATGAAGTTTTTGCACAAGGAGTCTTGCCAGGGAAACAGCTAGTCTTAAATATAGGCTGCATGCCCCGGGTAGATGGCCAGAAGAAAATGAACTCCATGGCAGCTTTGAAGGTTCCTTGTCTCATGAGGTCATGGCATGGCTTTTTAATTTTTTCCCTTTAATCACTGTTTTATCTTATTTTGTTTATATATTTTCTTACATTTTATACCACAAGTCCTTTGCATTTATATAACAGCTCCCAGCTTAGTGTTTTTATGGAATTCCTGAGTGGATCTTTGCATCTATATCTATTTTTTTCTTCTGTGTGTTTTATACTGTTTATGTTGTTTTTATTTACAGTATTATTTATTTTATGATTTACAATAAACAATTAAAATACTATTTATACTGTTTGTATTGTTTTTCCAATGTGTTAGCATTTCTTTTATCTTATTATATTTTCTTTTATTATTTAAAAAAGCAAATGAATTTTTTTTTTTTTACGATTTTTTTTTATTAATTTATTCTTGTTACATTTCTATGGTTATTCCATCCCTTGTATCCTCCCATTCTCCCCTCCCTCCCATTTTCCCCTTATTCCCCTCCCCTATGACTGTTCCTCAGAGGGATTACCTCCCTCTGTATATGCTCATAGGGTATCAAGTCTCTTCTCAGTGACCTGCTGTCCTTCCTCTGAGTGCCACTAGGTCTCCCCCGCCAGGGGACATAGTCAGATGTGAGGCACCAGAGTACTTGAGAAAGTCAAATCCCTCTCTCCACTCAAGTGTGGAGACTGTCTTGTCCATGGGCTAGATCAGGGTAGGGGTTTAAATTATTCGGCCTGTATTGTCCTTGGCTAGGGCCTTAGTTTGAGCGGGACCCCATGACCCAAATCTGCCTATCATAATGTTCTACTTGTAGGTTTCTAGAACCCACTGGATCCTTCTACATTGCTATTCACCCATTGTTCTCTCATCCAGAGTCCCAATAGGATGTCCTCCCCTCGGTCCCAGTTTCCTGGTAAGGGAAGGCTTTCATTGAAGAAAGAGAAGATATCAGCAAATGAATTTTTATTTAGCCCAGACAATGAATGTTTTTTTAAGCGTACAGGCAATGAATGATATTTTGTCTCTGATATACAACAATAATATATGTCTAACTATATTATAGTTTTTAACTGATAGGAAATAAAATGAGGTTTAATAGTAAATAACATTTATTTAATTGTATTGAGAATTTGATATTTATGCCACTTGAAAGTGCTGAACACAATTCCACAGTATTGTGAATCTACTTATTTTCTTATTCAGTCTCTGTTTCTGTCTTCCTTACCTCTATTTATCCCTCTCTGTCTTTTTTCTACTTGACATTCTTCCTTCTTTTTTTCTTCTTTCCCTCTACCTTTCTTCTTTCTTTTATTTTGTGTTGGATGTGGAGCTCAGTGGCCTGCATATGCTAGGCAAGTATTCTAACAATGAGCTAAACCTGTATTCTCAGAGCTGACTCTATGAAATATATCCTTTGAAATTACATGTTTAAATTCACTCTCAAACTCTCTGCTCATCAAAATATATAACTGAATAAAATAATAATATACAAGACAATGCAAAAACCCTAAACCCCAACAAAACAGCAACAATAAGCTTATGCAGACATTCTACTTTTCCCCATGCAGAATTTTTATAATAAACAAACAAACAAACAAACAAAATGCTTACATGGATTTGTGAGAGAAAAACATTTGTACCTTCTTTGGGGGAATGTATACCAATATCGTCACTGTGGCAATTAGTATGGGGGCTACCCTACAAAGAAAGATAGAATGGCCATAGGGTCTACCCAGTCTACTTCTGGATACACAGCTGGAAGAAAAGAGATGCTCATAGCACAGAGGCATGTGCATCTCCATGGTTTTTGCTTCAGAATCCACAGTGGCCACGATGTGAATCCGGCCTAGATGCCCCTTCGTGTCTTGTGAGAGAAAAAATGTGGTACTTGTCATTTTTCTATCTGGACTGTTTTACCCATTTTATACAAATTTTATTTCATTTTTCCTTCATGGCTAAATAAAATTTCATTGTACATGTATACCACAGTTTTTGTTCATTTGTCATACAAATGCCATTGTTAATGCATATTGATATATATGTATGAAGATGTTATAATGAAACTTGTTATTTTGTACACTACTAAAAATATTAATAAAAAAGAAAATGGCTTTGCTTTTGTCACTATCATATTTTACTAGGTGATTATCTTGACAGAAAAGACTTTTTTTGCCAACTCACTTTATTCAAAGCTTACTCACAAAGCTCCTGATATTTAATATGATGCTAAGAAATATTCTAGGACACATACTACAGATATTCAGAATAAAACCTTTCACAAAACGAAAGTCTCTGTTTTCCACAATAGATTTATATATTAAAATCATAACTCTGATTAAAATAATAATAATGATTTTTAGTAGACATGAAATAATTTAATGATTAATTCAATATTATGAACAAAGGGCAGTTTTATTATTTCTATTAGCATTTATTGCTATGAGTGTCCTTATTTGTACAAAAGTTACTCCTTTCTTAAAAGTTATTTTATTATTCAGTTTGTATCACTATTTGAAATAGAATTAGGATACCAGATAATAAAATTTAATATGTTGACATTAATAATAATGAAAACTAAAATATATTAAATCTCCATTTATCAGAAACTGGTTAAGGTGTAGTCTAGCCATTAAATGGAATGTATGCAGCATTTTAAGGGATCTTGTGGAATGTTTGCAGATATGGAATATTAGGTTTGCAAAAAAAAAATAGTAAATGTAGAGTGTTTGGTTTAAGTTTCTGTCAATGACACACCACGATCTTAGCAGGGTCATACGAAGATACTCACATTGGTAATGATTTTGAATCTTTCTCTTGTGCTTTCCTCCATCGGAACTTTATTATTTTCAAAATATAAAAACAGTATAATCTCATCTTATTAAGGACAAGACGAAACAATCAACGCAGAAACTCTCCACACTCCACATCATGAGCAAGATGTGTCAAGCTCATGCCAATCCACAATCTTCTTCCACTGAAGACCTATAGGACAGGACATGGCATGGTGCCGTTGTTCTCAAGCTCTGACTGAGCCTATACCTACAGCAGTATTAGGCTTTATTATCATACCCCAAACTGCCTGGAGACAGTCATTATCTGACTGTTATCAAGTTCAAGAGCTGGCCTTAACTATTGAAAATCTACCAATCAACACTGTGGTGTAACCAGCAGCATGTAATAAATGTTTGGCAGAGTGATACTAAACAGTGCTGTCTTGGTGTTAAACTTTCTTTGTATTTCTTAAGACACACTTTTAATTTGGAAATGAAGAAGAAAAAAGGCAAGGCCATTAACCTTTATCTTTACTTGATATTAAATCAGCTGGTACAGTTGGCATCCCACCTCATGTTTGTCCTTTTCTGTGCATTAATTCTGATCCTAGCTGGTCACCTGCCAAAATCAGGTGTCAACAGTTGCTTCTCTGTTGCAGAGTTCCTGGAGGAAATGCAGATATTCTTTTGGTTCAAAGACATCCAGAAAAAGTGGCAAGTTTTATAAACTATCTAAACACAAAGTTTCTCCTATTTAAAGATGCTAAACTCAATCTATATATTTTTTTAATTCACTAATGACTCACATGGGTTAAAGAATGAATCGCTATCCTTTTGGGAGAAAATAGACCACACTTCTTGCTTTTTTTCCAAAATAAGTGTCACTAAAAGACAATTAAAAAGGTTACTAAAATTTAAAACAACCTGATGACACAGAAATATTGAGTTCAAATGGTTACAAAGAAAATGGTTTACATCATTCCCACAAGAAGAATTGTATAGTTTGCATTAGGGGACCTGAGGAGCTTTGGCCGATGTGCTCAACTCAAATGTGACCTTCATAAATGCCTGGCTTTCTCTGAGCTAAGCAAGACTGCTTATTGGTTGCGTGAGGCAGAGTAAGCCCATAGCTATCAAAGCTAGGACTTGGTGATCTATCATGCACATTTGGCTCACAAATTTATTTGCTGTGTATCTTTATAGCTATAGTCATTCTTAAAACACTTGTAAAATTTAAAACACAAAGTTTCACTAGAGATGAAAGCTTATATAACAAACTACTCTACCTTTCTGTTTACAGCCAATTACCATCTCAATATGTTTCACTGTATATGAATTCATTTATTCTTTCATTCATTTCAAATGTGATAATATAACTATAAAATCATCATTTGCCTGGTTTGAATAACCCAAAATAGCAAATAATTTAAAAATCACTTGCACTTGGCTTTGGAATCTATCGCATGCATTGTTTTTTCCAGAAAATTTACCTCATAATTATGTTGTGTGAGAGTGAAATGAGTTTCTATTTCAAATTCACACTGAAATCTGACTGCTGGGTGATGAGGGGAAACCACGCAGGGTTAAAATATTTGTTATGTTGCCATGGATAATTAGGATTGATTTCCTTTGTCTTTTATTCTAAATTTGTTATCACTCTTACCAATACAGGTTGTTGTCTACTTTTTAAAATAAAATAACTTTAAACACAATCTCTCTCTCTCTCTCTCTCTCTCTCTCTCTCTCTCTCTCTCTCTCTCTCTCTCTCCCTCCCTCCCTCTCTCTCTCTCTCTCTCTCTCTCTCTCTCTCTCTCTCTCTCTCTCTCTCTTGTTTTGCAGAGCTTTCTGTGTATATGTATTCTGCTGGAAGCTGTGTGCCCCATACTCTCCAAGAACAGTCAATTCTGTTTCTGGAAGATTTAGAGCACAGAGGAGGTAGGAAATCCTTTAGAAAGAGAAATCTCACTTTTACAATACTTGCAATGCATTATTGTCTAGGAATAACCCAAATTGTCTTCCCAAACTTTCATCATAAATAAAATCAATTCAGGTCATTCTAGGTTACAATGCTCTCAGAGGACTTGGGGTATAGCTCATTGGTAAGCATATGCCCACAACATGCACAAGACCATGGGTTAAAGCACTAAAAGAATTTCTTAAAGATAGCTCTTCTTGTTCAGTGAATTAGGAAATCCACTGATTATCATACTCCATCTAAAAGTTGTCTATCACGCACTTCTCGCTTAACTCACATTATTCATTTTGTATATTTTTTTCCTAGCCAGGATTTTGTCTCATCCACTAATTTTATTTTGTTTACTTATTGCTGTTGATTAGTTAATTGTGTTTTAGGGTTTTTCTTTTATTGCTATGAACAAGGCAAATTATAAAAGAAACAGTCTCATTTAAATTTCCAGAGATTAAAATTTCACTGGTGGGGACAGTGTAGTAGCCAGAGCATGAATCTGAGAGACCACATTTTTCTTTTTGTATTATTTAAAACAAATCTTAAATTTAAATATATTTTATTGTGTTCTTCCACTCCTTCAAGTCCTTCCAGAACCTCTCTCCTCCCTCCCAACCCAATTTTAAATTCTTTCTCAAAAAATAAACATCAACAATCCAGTGCCCCTCCCCCACAAAGAAAACCTAAGAAAACAAAATGCAACCATGGCCAAAAACAAAAACAAAAAACTGCAGTAAACCTAGATTTCCTGTTCAGATCTAGCCAATGGATAGCTCATTCTACACGGTTGTGGGGAGAATTGGCACTGATTCTGACATGAACTCTGGTGCCCTCTGATTTGACCACTTCTCCTTGGTGGGGAGGCCAAGCAGCACACAGAGGAAGGGGAAGCAGACTATTGGGATGAGACCTGAGATGTTGTGGCTATATGGTGAGGGAGGAGTTTGCTTCTGCCAGAAATCTAGGGGAAAGGAATAGGGCTGAAGAGGGGAGGAGGCTGGGAATGGGATGATACAAGCAAGGGGATAACAATCAGGATATAGTATGAATATAGTATAATAATTAAAAAATATAATGATACAGCAACAAAAACAAATCACCAAACTGTAACCAAATAAAAAATGTGCTTGCATGCGTACACCCCACCACCACCACCACCAAACAAACAAACAAAGCAAAACAAAACCTGTGGAGTCTATTATATGTTGGTCAACTACTCCTGGAAATGCATTCTATCCTGGACCGGTTGATATATCCAGTGCCACTCCAGTGGAGAAAATTGATTTTCCCTCTCCCAGAAATTATAAGTGACAGTTCAGTTGTTAACCTTTACCCTAGTGGCTAGATTTTTATCTATCAAAGGAAAATATAATAACATAAAACAAAAACTATCACTTCAGTGTTCGACAAAACCAACCAACAGAAGGAAAACAGGCCAAGAAAAGGAACAAGAATCAGAGATCTGCTCATTCACACACTCAGGAATCCCATATACCAATAAGCTGAAAGCCCAAAGTTACACAGAGAGGACCTGGTGCAGATCCGTGCAGGCCCTGTGCATGCTGCCTCAGTCCCGGTGAATTTATGAGTTTTACTCATGTTGATTTAGAGGACCTTGTTTTCTTAGTGTCTCCCTTCTCCTTTGACTCTTTCCACCTCTTTTTGGTAGAATTCCTTGAGCGCTGAGGGGAGGGAGCTGATGTAGACATACTATGTGGGGCTGAGTGTTCCAAAATCTCGCCCTTCCACATAATGTCGGGCTGTGGGTCTCTATATTTCTATCTGTGGTAGGAGGAAGCTTCAAGAAACCACATTTTAAACTGTTTTAATTGTTTTTTTTTTAATTTTTTAATTTGTTCACTTTACATCCTGATTGTAACCTCCTCCCTCGTCACCTCCGGTTCCACCCTCCCTCCCTCATACCTTCTCCCTCTCTCCCATGGTCCTCGGGAAGGGGAGCCCTCCTCCCCTAACATCTGATGTTATCTTAGCAAGTCTCATTTGTTATTACCTGTATCCTCTTCCTCTGTGGACTGGCAATGCTGCTCAGCCAGGAGGAAGCAATTGTCGTGGGGTGGGGGCAGAGTCCATGTCAGAAGTAATCCCTACTCCCCATATTGGGGGACCCACAAGGAAACTGTGCTGCCTATCTACTACATCTGAGGAGAGGGTCTTGGTCCACATCATACATGGTTCTTGGTTGGTGCATCAGTCTCTGTATTATAGTGTCGTTACCCTATATAAGTGGCTAATATCTGCTATGAGTGAGTATATATCATGTGGGTCTTTCCAGGTCTGGGTCACCTCACTCAGGATGGTCTTTTCTAGTTCCATCCTTTTGCCTGCAAATTTCAAGGTTTCCTTGTTTTTAATAGCTGAGTAGTATTGTGGAAATGTACCACAGTTTCTTTATCCATTCTCTGGTTGAGGGACATTTAGGTTGTTTCCAGAGTCTCACTATTATGAATAAAGCTGCTATGAACATAGTTGAGCAAATGTCCTTGTTGTGTGGTGTATAATCTTTGGTTATATGCCCAGGAGTGGTATGGCTTGGTCTTGAGGAAAAATTATTCCCAGTTTTCTTACAAAGTACCAGATTGATTTCCAAAGTGGTTGTACAAGTTTGCACTCCCACTAGCAATGGAGGAGCATCCCCCTTTCTCCACATCCTCACCAGCATGTGCTGTCACTTGAGTTTTTTATTTTAGCCATTCTTATGGTTGTAAGATGGAATCTCAGAATCAGTTTGGATTTACATTTCCCTGGTGACTAGGGATGTTGAAGATTTCTTTAAGTGTTTCTCAGCCATTTGATATTCTTCTGTTGAGAATTCTGTTCAGTTCTACACCCCATTTTTAATGGGATTATTTGGTTTGGTGGTGTTTAATTTTTTGAGGTCTTTATATATTTTCAATATTAACCCTTTGTCAGATGTAGGGTTGGTGAAGATCTTTCCCCAGTCTGTAGGCTGTTGTTTTGCACTGTTGATACCGCCCTTTGATTCACTTTTCAGTTTCATGAGGTCCCGTTTATTAATTGTTGATCTTAGAGCCTGAGCTGTTGGTGTTCTATTCTGGAAGTTGTCTCCTATGCCAATGAGCTCAAGGCTCTTCCCCATTTTTTCTTCTAACAGATTTAGTATTTCTAGTTTTATGTTGAGATCTTCATTCCACTTGGACTTTAGTTTTGTGCAAGGTGATAAATAAGAGTCTATTTGCATTTTTCTACATGTAGCCATCCAGTAAGACCAGCACAATTTCTTGAAGATGCTATCCTTTTTCCACTGAATGGTTTTGGCTTCTTTGTCAAAAATCAAGTGTCCATAGGTGTGTGGGTTTATTTCTGGGTCTTTGATTCTATTCCATTGATCTACTTGTCTGTTTCTATGTGAGTACCATGCCATTTTTATTACCGTTGCTCTATAGTAGAGCTTGAGATCAGGGATGGAGATGCTTCCAGATCTTTTGTTATACAGGATTGCCTTAGCTATTCAGCTTCTTTTCCAAATGAAGTTAAGAATTGTTCTTGCAAGATCTCTAAAGAATTGTGTTGACATTTTGATAGGAATTGCACTGAATCTGTAGAGTGCTTTTGGTAAGATGGCCATTTTTATTATATTAATCCTACCAGTTCGTGAGCATGGGAGATTTTCTATCTTCTGATATCTTCTTTCAGTGTCTTTCGTTAGAGACTTGAAGTTTTTTTTTCATACAGATCTTTCACTGGCTTGGTTAGTTACACCATGATAATTTATGTTTTTGAGGCTATTGCGAAGGGTATTATGTCCCTAATTTCTTTCTCAGCCTGGTTGTCTTTTGTACAAAGGAGGGCTACCAATTTTTTGAATTTATTTAGTGTCAAGCCACTTTGTTGAAAGTATTTATCAGCTGTAGGAGTTCCCTGGTAGAATTCTTGGTGTCCCTTATGTACACTATCATACCATCTATGAATAGTGATATTTTGACAACTTCCTTTCTAATTTGTATCCCTTTGATACCCTTTAGTTTTCTCATTGTTCTAGCTAGGATTTCAAGCACTATATTAAAGAGATATGGAGAGAGTGGGCAGCCTTGTCTTGTCCATGATTTCAGTGGAATTGATTTAGGTTTCTCTCCATTTAGTTTGATGTTGGCTATAGGCTTGCTGTAGGCCTTGCTATGTTTAAGTACATGATTTGTATCCCTGATCTCTCCAAGACTTTAAACATGAATGGGTGTTGGATTTTATCAAATGCTTTTACAGCATCTAAGGAGATGATCATATGGGTTTTTGCTTTCAGTTTGTTTATATGATGGATTACGTGGATGGATTTCCATATATTGAACCATCCCTGCATGCCTGGGATGAAGCCTACTTGGTCATAGTGAACGATATTTTTGATGTGTTTTTAGATTCCATTTGTGGATGTTTTATTGAGTATTTTTGCACCAGTGTTCATGAGTGAAATTGGTCTGAAATTTTCTTTCTTTGTTGAGTCTTTATGTGGTTTAGGTATCAAGGTGATAATGATCTCAGAGAATGAGTTTGGTAATATTATTTCTGTTTCTATTTTGAGGAATAGTTTAGAGAGAATTGGTATTGGCTCTTCTTTGAATGTCTGATAGAATTCTGTGCTGAACCAGTCTGGCCCTGGGCTCTTTTCATTGGGAGACTTTTGATGACTGTTTCTAGTTCCTTAGGAGATATAGGATTATTTAATTTGTTTACCTATTTTTGACTTAGTTTTGGTAATTGGTAGCTATCAAGGAAATTGTCCATTACATTTAGATTTTTAAATTTTGTGGCATATAGATTTTTTTTTTAATTTCTTCAGTGTCTATAGTTATGTTTCCCTGATTTTGTTGATTAGAGTACTCTCCGTCTGTCTTTTAGTTACTTTGGCTAAGGGTTTGTCTATCTTGTTGATTTTCTCAAATAACCACCTCTTGGTTATGTTGATTCTTTGAATTGTTCTTTTTGTTTATAATTTAGTGTTTTCAGCACTGAGTTTGATAACTTCAGCTGTCTACTACTCTTGGGTTTGTCTGCTTGTTTTTGTTCTAGAGCTTTCTGGTATACTGTTAAGTTGCTAGTATGGGGTCTCTCCAATTTCCTTATGAAGGCGCTTAGTGCTATAAACTCTCCTCTTAGCACTGCTTTCAATGTGTCCAATAAGTTTGGGTACATTGTGACTTCATTTTCATTGAATTCTATGAAGCCTTTAATTTCTTTTTTATTTCATCTCTTACTCAGAGGTCATAGAGTATGGATTTTTTCAGTTTTCATGAGTCTGTAGCCTTTCTGTTGTTTCTGTTGTTGTTCCATTTTTAATCCATGGTGGCCTGATAAAATGCAAGAGATTATTTCAACAGTTTGCTTTGTGGCCAAGTATATGGTCAATTTTGGAGAAGGTTCTTTGAGGTTCTGAGAAGAAGATATATTCTTTTTTGTTTGAGTGAAATGTTCTGTAGATATCTGCTAGGTCCATTTGATTCATGATGTCTCCATTTAGTTTCTGTCTTGATGATCTATCTATTGGTGATAGTACGGTGTTGAAGTTTCCCACTAGTAATGTGTGAGGTTCTATGTGTGGTTTAAGCTTTAGTAATGTTTCTTTGATGAATGTGAGTGCCCTGTATTTGGGACATAGATGTTCAGGATTGAGACGTCCTCTTGGTCTTCCTTGATGAGTATGAAGTGTTCTCCCCCATCTCTTTTGATTAGTTTTGGTTGAAAGCCCATTTTATTAGATACTAAAATGGCTACTCCAGCATGCGTCTTGAGTCTGTTTGTTTGGAATACATTTTTCCAGACATTTACTCTGATGTAATGTGTATCTTTATTGCTAAGATATGTTTCTTGTATGCAGGAGAATGATGGGTCTTGTTTTATCATTCATTCTATTAGCCTGGGTCATTTTTATTGGGGAATTGAGGTCATCGATGTTTAGATATATTACTGACTAGTGGTTGTTAGTTCCTGATTTTTTGATGTTGGTGTTGGTGGAGTGTGTGTGTGTGTGTGTGTGTGTGTGTGTGTGTGTGTGTGTGTGTG
>OU015758.1:30689602-30702049 GCA_907169655.1 Acomys percivali
GTGTGTGTGTGTGTGTGTGTGTGTGTGTGTGTGTGTGTGTGTGTGTGTGTGTGTGTGTCCTTTCTTTTGGTTTTGTGGATGTGGGGTTATTCACTTCCTGCATTTTCCTGGGGGTAGTTAACCTCCTTGAGTTGCAGTTTTCCTTCTAGTATCTTCTGTAGAGCTGGATTTTTGGCTAGGTACTGATTAAACTTGGCTTTGTAGTGGAAAATCTTGTTTTCTCCATCTATAATGATTGAAAGTTTTGCTGGGTATAGTCCTCTGGGTTGGCATCTGTGGTCGCTTAGTGTCTGCATGACATCTTTCCAAGCCCTTCTGCCTGTCATAGTCTCTGTTGAGAAGTCAGGCACAATTCTGATGGGTTTGCCTTTATATGTGACTTGTTCTTTTTCTCTTTCAACTTTTAATATTCTTTCTTTGTTCTGTACATTTAATGTTCTGATTATTATGTGGTAGAAGAATTTTCTTTTCTGTTACAATATATTTGGAGTTCTGTAGGCTTCTTGTATGCTTATGGGCATTTCTTTCCTTAATTTGGGGAAATTTTCCTTTATGATTTTGTTAGAAATGTTTTCTGGGCCATGGAACTTGGAGTCTTCTCTTTCTTCTATTCCTATTATTCCTAAGTTTGGTCTTTTTAGAGTGTTCCAGATTTCTTGAATGTTTTGGGTCAGGAACTTTTTAGTTTTAACATTTTCTTTGATGGATGTATCAATAACTTCAATCATATCTTCTATTCTTGAGATTCTACCATCTCTTGTAGTCTGTTGACGTGGCTTGTGTCTGCAGTTCCTGTTCTCTTCCCTAGGTTTTACAACTCCATGATCACCTCAGATTGTGCTTTCTTTGTCACTTCTAATTCCCTTTTTAGGTCTTGGATGATTTTATTCGTTTCTTTTTCCAATTTGATTGAATTTTCCTGTAATTCTTTATAGAATTTATTCCATTCCTTCATCTGCTTGAACATAATTTCCTGTATTTCTTTGAGTGATTTATTTTCCTCCTTCGAGGCTTCTATAATTTTCATCACCTCAGATTTAAAATGCTCTTCTTGTGCTTCATCGGTGTTCATATCTCCAGGGCTTATGCTGGTAGGATCACTGGTTTCCAGTGGTGTCATATGGAATGGAGTTTTGTTGCTTGTCTTTTGCACTGTCCTCTAGCCATCTGTTTGTCTCTGGAGTTAGCAAGACTAGAGGCTCCTCCAATGGAGTTGCTGTCTGTGTCTGTCATGTGCTGTCATGTGGGCCAGGCTGGTTGGAAGCCAGCAGAGAGCTTCAGGCTGAAGGGTGTTTGCTACAGCTTTCCTGAGGCCTTCTCAGGATGGTGGACAATGGGTGTTGGCAGCTCTACTGGGTTCCCTGTCTGCATCCCAGTTGGGTCAGGCAGCAGAGGAGCAGGCTGAGAGAGCTTCAAGCCTAGACCTGATCAGATGCTCCTCAGGTCTCCTTGGTATAGAGGATAATGTGTGTTGTGACCAGGGCCGAACTCATCTCCATCAGTTCACTTTCTGTGACCCAGATGGGCCAGACTGGTAAGCAGTGGGTGGGCAGAGAAAGGTCCAAGCCCACAGCTGCTCAGTAGTCCCACAGACCTTATCCAGATAGTAGCTAACGTGGGTTGTTGCCTGTGCCCAACTCAACTCTGCCCATTTGCTCTCTGTGTCTCAGATGAGCCAGATTGGTAAACAGTAGGTGGGCGGAGAGAGATTCAAGACCAAAGCCAGTTGCTCGGGTGTCCCACAGGCCTCTTACGGATATCAGCTGTTGGGGGTTGTAACCTGCACCCGACTCACCTTTGCTTGTTAGTTCTCTATGGCCCAAATGAGCCAGGCTGGTAAGCAGTGGGTAGGCATAGAGAGATCCAAGGCCAAAGCTGCTCAGTTGTCCCATGGGCCTTATCCAGATAGCAGCTAATATGGGTTGTGGTCCATGTCCAACTCAGTTCTCCAGACTCAGTTTTGCTGGCCTGATCCTCTGTGTTCCAGGGGGGTCTACTGTATCCGTCCAGTATTCAGAGGACTGCATAGTGCTCGAAGCTTGTGATTCCTGAACCAGGGGTCGTCCAGTCTTGACAGGAGGGGGGAGCTGGTTCTGCTCTTCCCTTCAGTTGATTTTGCAACCTCCAATCCTCTGCTCCCTAGACAGGATATACACTGGGCACCACCATCTTGGTTTCTCCCTGTTTTAACTGCTATCATTAAACAGAGAGAAAACAAACTGGAAGTTTCAAAAGTTAATTTTCCTGTGCTAGTACAATATATTTTGACGACAGAAACATTATCACATACATGTATTTGTCTTTGTAACTTAAATATAAATAGTTCTTAAACAAATTATTTCAAGACAGCATTAGTAATCGTTACATTTCTAAATATACTTTTAAAAATAATTTATTTGCATTATTTTTTGTTATGTGTAGTGCATGTATATGGAGAACAGAGAGGTTGGATCCCCTGGGATTGGACAAGATTGTGAACTGCCAGATATGAGTCCTAGAACCCAACTCAGGTCTTCTGGAGGTGCTTTTAACCATTGGGCCATCTTTCCAATGCCCTAAATATACTTATTAAGACCTCCAGGAATTCACTTATATTTTTATTCAACATTAAGACCAACATCTAGCTGCTACAGATACTGTGGTTGAGTTAGCTGACTAAATGCCTACTCTAATGAAATATATATTTTTTGTGTTGTTGTTTAGAGATCGTTGGACAGAAAACAAGAAGGTAAAATAGTAAGAGCTGTGAAGAGAAATCAGTGGAGTATCAGACAGAATGTGCTCAGGTTTAAATCTAGATTTCGTAGCCATGAGAACATATGAGGAGGGGACATGTAAATTGACTCTCTAATGACCAAGCAACCAAATCAAAGCAGATGGACAAATGTGATGATTTGGTGCCATCTGGCAGGAGCAAGGACCTTATGGAGGTGGAGGTATGTCGAGCAGAGGATCAGAATGAAATGCGGCCAGGTACATGAGGCACGAGTCACTGGACATTACTGTTAGGGAAAGAGACAGAAATGAGAAGGCCTCCAAGTGCTTACTTGCTGAACTCACACTCCGAGGTCTATCTTAAAGATGATTTGATGAACTAAAAACTAGCATTTAGAGCAGTGTACATATAATCAGAGAGATGGATGGATTTTAGCAGGCTTTTGTCAAGTGTGAAAGAATATGGTAGCTTGAACTGAGTTGGTCGCTACAGAAGCAGGTATATTCAGGATATATTTTTGAAAATTTCAAAAGTGGTTAATTTTTTAAAGTATGAAATTAAAGAGATTTGTGCACAGAGACACATATTATGCACACAAATATACACACAGAGTGACATATATTGTGCACAAACATAAACACACACAGAGAGACAGACTTTATGCACACAAATATATACACAGGGAGACACACATTGTGCACACACAGAGACACACACAGAGACACCTATTGTGCACACACAAACACACATAGAGACATATATTGTACACATACACATATAGAGGGAGGAAGTGTCTGGGATCCTGAGTTGTTGGCAGTATGATCTGCTGCAAGAGATCTAGAAAGTCATAGAAAAGAAAGGTTACTTGAAGGGAAAGCTCTATAGTTTGAGTAGAACACACCCATCAGCGGACCTTGGTGACTGGGTTAATGCTATGGTGGCATGGAACCTCGAAGAGTTGGGGTGTAATGGGAGGCATTTGGCACCCTGCGCTTCTTGCTATCTGGCATTCTAACCATCTGCAGAGGGTTCTGCTCCAATGTGTATTTTTGGTGTGAAGTATCGCCACAGATTCAAACAAGTAATCCCCCTGCCTCAACTTCTTACAGCTCACTATGTAAACCAAGCTGGTCTCCAATTCACAGAGATCCACCTGCCTCTGCCTCCCAATTGCTGGGATTAAAGGCATGCACTGCCATGCCCAGTTGATTCTGATTCTTAGTGATGAATTGAATTGCAGTCAGAAAAACAAAAAAACCCCATGGATGGAGTAGCTGCAAATATGACATCTCAGGATACCATCAAAGAAGAAGGCTCAAAAGTTCCGTAAGCAAGCTTACTCTTGAGAGGTTTTCAAGGAGACATCCCAGATAGAAGTTCACTCCAAATCACAGTAAGCAGACAAATACTTGCAGAGGTTTTTATGAAAAGAAAAATCACAAGTTATACCTAAATTTGTTTCTTTCTCTTTTCACTAGAAGAATGATAACAGGGCCTGGCACCGAGTAGCTATCTGATTACATACTAAACATACACATGACAAGTACCGTTCCTCGTGTTTCAGTAAAGTGTCTTCAGTCATGCAAATATGTACACTTTTTTGTGACCCTCCATGCTAAAACCCATATTTTAAAATAATGAAAGATTATGAGGTATAGGTTATCTAACTTTTGGTTTTTGATAATGATGCAAAGAGTATTATTTCCACATTAGAATTTTTTTGAATATGGGAACAAGGTCTCTCCTTTTTTTTCAGGGAATTATTTTTAAATATAATTTCATCAAAGCAGTTTAAATTTTTTCTATACCTTTATATCATGACTGCAGGTAGAGGTGAACAAATACGTGTCTGATTCAGTGGCTTTTCCAGTGCCGTGTGCACGTGCTGGTTTTTTTTTTTTTTTTTTTTTCCTGTTCTTTCACCTTTCACGTTGGTTTGTTGTGCTCTGTTTCAGTGTAGCAGAAACTCCTTGCTGGGCAGGTGCTCGTGACTCAGATGAGCCATAAAGCGCCTGTTCTCGGTGGAAGGTATATCCTTGTTTCACCGCCCCTGGCCTTAGGCGTTCAAGTCACTCTTGAAGCAATAGTTTACATGACAAGCTCTGAAGCTGCAGCCTTCTGTCTTCAGAACTGCTTTTTACATATGCTTGGCTCTCTCTCTCTCTCTCTCTCTCTCTCTCTCTCTCTCTCTCTCTCTCCTTTTAATGTATATGCTGCTAATTCATATCAGGCTGTGTTAGCCTTAACAAATTCTAATGACCTCTTCTCCTGCCAGGTGTCTCATTAAAGTCACATCATCTTTAAAGTCTGCTCGGCAACTCCTGTCGTGCCGCGTGTTGGCCAGGCAAGACAACTGCTTCCTTAAGATCACCCTAAGATCAACCAACATTTGGATGGTTACCCTCAATGCTTCACTGTGGAAGCAGACAATGTGGGCTCCAAGCAGATGCAGCAGATCCACATGGCCCGGCAAGGGGAGGCTGTGGTGCTGATAGGGAAGGACCCCATGATGCGCAAGGCCGTCAGGGAACACTTGCAAAACAACCAAGTGCTGGAGAAACTGCAACCTGGTATCGGGGAGGAACGTGGGTTTTGTGCTCACCAAGGAGGCTCTTACCGAGATTAGGGACATGCTGCTGGCGAATATGGTGCCTACCACCTGGGCTGGTGCCACCACCCTAGGGGAAGTTATTGTGCCTGCTCAGAACCCTGATCTGAGGCTTGAGAAGATTTCTTTCTTCCGGGCTTTAGGCATCATCACTAAAATCTTCAGAGGAACCATTGAAATTCTGAGGGGTGTGCAGCTGATAAAAACTTGAGACGAAGTAGGAGCCAGTGAAGCCACAGCGCTGAACGTCCTGAGCATCTTTCCCTTTTCCTTGGGGCTGATCTTGCAGCAGTTGTCTCAAACCTGGGAATATCTTTGTCATCACAGAGCAGACTGCACTCTCACTTCTTAAAGGGTGTCTGAACTGTTGGCAGTTGTGTGCCGATCGGTCACCCGACTGTTCCGTTAGTGCCACACTCTTGCAGCGATGGATACAAGCGATTCTTGGCATGGCATTGTCTGTGGAGACTGAGTACATCTTCCCATTTGCTGAAAAGGTCAAGGCCGTCTTGGCAGATGCATCTGTGTTTTGTGGCTGCTGTCCCTCTGGTTGCTGCTACCACTGCTGTGCCTGCTGCTGCTGCTGCAACCCCAGCCAAAGCTGAAGCCAAAAAAGAGGGAGGAATCAGATGAGGATATGAGATTTGATCTCTTTGACCAATCCCCTCAAAGCAATCAACTTAGCCAGCTTAATTCGAGAAATGTGGAAATAAATGCTTACTTCTCTTTTTAAAAAATCTGTCATAGTTCCAGATTCTAAGGAAAGCATTCTTGTTATTATTTGGCATATGTGCAATATTTAATGCCTATCATTTAAGTGTTATTTATTTACTCTGTGTATTTCAAATGAGTTATGACATTTTCTTTTCCATCATTTTATTAATAATATTTCAAATGCACTATAGGAAAAAATAGTTATATTTAACTGTAGGACACTGGCAAATTCCAATTTTTGTTGCCCAAATAGAAATTTAAAATGAAATTAATCAATATATTTGGGTAAATAATTAAAATTAATTTATTAACTTAATGCATTTTAAAGTCCCGGTTACTAGAAAGATAAAACGATACAGTCCTGCTCCGAAGAGTCACAGAAGTCCACAGAGGAAATAGGCATATATGAAAGTAGCCACACCAGCTAACATGAGCTAATATGCGCAGAGAGTATAGGAGAGTTTTCAGTTCTGCCATGACAGACTTCACCCAAAATAGACAACATTCTAATTCTCATTCCTTCTATTAAAGAGTTTTATAGCAGCAGTTCACAGTATTTTCATTTTGGCATAGCAGTACACGCCTACAATCTCAGCACATGAGAAGCTAAGGCAATAAAACATGGAGATCAAGGCAAATTTAAGCTACACAGTAAGATCATATGTTGGGAGAAAAAAAAACCTAACCCCCTAATGGTCTACCAGGATACTTACTTTCCTTAAGCTGTTAGTGAATAATTACAATAAAAGATGGACATGCTTTCAACATACTCCCAGCTTTGGGCTAGAATCCTCACACCCTCTGAAATGATATCATCTTGCTGGCCAGCCAATATAGTTTCTAAATATGACTAAGCTTAGTTCAGTACTCTTGATAACCAACCCATAGCTATGAATATTTCTGAGGGCCCAATATGAATTCCCATGTTTTGATCTATATAAGACTAAAAACTTTTATTGTGCTTATCCTTGGTATTCCTTTCTTCATTAGAGAGCAATGAGAAGACTACTGAATACTAGGAGGAAATAAGCAAAGTTTCTAAGGATGACGAAATGAAAAATGGTAGAAGAAACACTGAAAATATATTCTCTCCCTCCTTGTGTGTGTGTGTGTGTGTACACATATGTGTTGGTGCAAGGTTGAACTCTAGAGAAACTCCTGTGTGTTTCTCTAGCACTGACTGGGAATTACATGTGCATGCCATCAAGCCCAACTTTTTACATGGGTGATGGGGGCTTGAACTCACGTCTTCCTGCTTGTATATGAAGCGCTTCACCAACAAAGCCATCTCCATAGTCTCTGATTTGCCCATTCTTCAGAACACAGAGTTCATTCCAATTATTATTTAACTAAAGGATAGAATTCGGTTTTTGTAAAATTCAGGATCTTGTCTTTCACTTCTTATTTCTCAACTTAAAAATGTATGGTATACTTTTAAATGTTTTAGCACACTTCAATAACCTTCTAAATGCAAGCCCCACCCTACTGTTTGATCTTTAGTCAGCACAACAATTATATCCTTTAAACATCATCATAGCATCCCTTGGCCTATGATTTGAGATTTATCTTCACAGACTTGGTCACTCCTGCCAAGCATCATGTTAAGATTATTTCTTATAATTTATATGTTTCAGTGTCTTGCATCAGATGTCCCTCTTCTTCTTAATTTATATCAGCAGTTTCTCAAAATTATTTGATTACTCAAGAGTCACTGAGATTCTGACTAAAATGTGTGCACCAAGTCCAAGAATGTGCCCTTGGGTGTGGACTGAAAAGTTTCCACACTATTTAAACTAGCTCACAAGGTAAGAAGCTTTCCTTTGTTCTACACAATGTTGTAATCTTCTCAGCATATCACCAATATGCTAACTCATACAATTGTACTTTTAGCTAAGATCTGTTTGATCCATGTGCCAGACTTGTTTCCAACTATCTACTGGATTTTTCTCATGTCCCTCTAATGTATAAAATTCAGTGTGTTCAAATGTAACTCATCTTTTCCTAACCCTGTGCCTGTTTCTTTGCTCTTTGTCATAGCACATCACACACCATCATCCAATTAGAGGCAGAACCTCTCCTTTATCTCCCTCACCTAATCAACCAGAGAGTATGTCTTCGGGATTCTGTCTTCAGGATGTCTTTTACCAATATCTCAGGTTTTTTTTCTCCATCCTAATGATTGTCAACTTTGCCCAGGTTAATATTACACCCCCCCTCTCTCTCTCCTCTCCTCTTCCATTCTCTCTCTGTGTCTCTCTCTGTCTCTCCCTCCTTCTCTCCCCCCTTCCTCCCTCCCTCCATCTCCCTCCCTTTCCCTCCTTCTCCCTCTTTCTTCCCTCTTGCAGCTATGAACTGATTCTCCTGACTCCTGGGTGGTTTTGCTGTTGTTGTGTTATTGTTACATACTATTTATTTATTTACCTGTGTGTTTTTTCATGTGCACCCACATGCGAGCATATACTGTGGTGTTCCTGTGGGCCAGGGATACCTTGCTGGTGCCTTCTATCCTCTGCTTTAATCACAAGGATCCTGGGAATTGAATTCTGCTTGTCAGGCTTGGTAGTCGGTACCTTTACCCACTCAGTGCTCAACCTCCAGTTCTTATCATGAACAATGTCACTTCTGTGTCCGTGAAAATGAAATCCTTTCAAGCTCCCTTCACGTTTCATGACAGGTTTTACAAATTTAAAATTAAATTCCTTTAAATTGAGTGGAAATTTAAAGGTGTTTGTTAAACAGAAATCAGAAAGCTATCCCTGAAACCAAGTAGGCACTTGAGGTTTCAGGTACCTAGGCTGGTGAGTGAGTGTACATATGTTATTCAGCTTATGATGTGAATACATCCTTTGCACACCTATGCAAAATATCCTAGTTGAAAACGTAATTCACACAACTTACCCTAGTGCTATAATTTGGCAAACAGGCTACACTAGAACCTCCCCTAGCCCCGAGAGCTGCTTCTCCTCATATCAATCCCCCCTCCGTTGTTTCTTTCCTCCTCTTCCTACTACTTTTTTTTATTTATTAATAATGCAGCCTAAGCAAGCACTCTCACACTGACCTTTGGTGCCAGCTGCACTCTATGCTAATTTCTTAAGTGCCTTCTCAGACGTTTCTGCTTGTTTCTCTGCTTGTTTTTGTTGATGCAACAGCTTTCTTTCTGTATTGTCATTCTTATCCTGTTTCGTTTTGTGTGTGTGTGTGTGTGTGTGTGTGTGTATGTGTGTGTGTATATGTGTGTGTGTGTAGTGGTGTGTCTCTTTTTCTGCTTTTGAGTGATTTCGAGCTCTTTGATTGGAGTTATGTGATATTTTAGTAGATGAATACTCACCCTGGACTCTCCACTACAGCCAGCCAGAATCCTGCTTGCCTAGAAAACATGGACAGAGAATAAAATTATGGACCGGAAGACAAAAGAAAGTTCTTGAAGGCCATCTGTCCCTATTCCTAACTGAGAAAACATTTGTGTTAGTGTCAAAAACATCCACCAGGGATTTTATTTTAATTGTAAATGTAAGTTTCAATCAGAGTCACTGGATATCAGTCTTGAAGTACAGGGTCTACTGAAAGTTGGAAAAACTTCCATGGTACACATACAGAGGTACACAGGTTTCCAGAAGACTAACCAGCCAGTTGCAGGACCTCTATAGGTCCTTTGACACTGGACTCACAACAGCCACTGCGACCTCAATTGCAGACTGGACGCCAACCAAATCAATGCACCACAAACCAGCAGTATACGTACCTCAGAATGCTGCAGGTGCTCCACTAGGGGATACGAGACACAGGGAAATTGGGATAAGAAAGTACAATGCAACCCAACAAAGGAGCACAGTTGGCTTGAGGATCCAGCACCCCTTATGTGTCAGAAGCTTCTGGGCTGGACACGTTAGCAGAAGAGAGAAGTGACAGAAGCGGTTCCTCAAGCTTCAGAGTGTATTTTGCTTAGTTGTTTTGTTTAGATAGAAAACTGAGAGCAGAAAACACATTGAAGCCAGGTGTGATGGCTCACACCTTTAATCCCAACACTCAGGGAGAACAGCCTCGTCTACAAAGCAAGTCCAGGACAGTCAAGGCTACACAGAAACCCTGCCTCCAAAAACCAAAACACAAAAACAAAACAAACAAACAAAAATCAAAAGAAAATACATTGGCTTTTTTGTTTTCAAATATTTTTATTCTTTGAGGAATCCATACAGTGTGTTTTGAGCATATTCACCCAATCCATCCAGCTCTTCACAGGTCTACCCACTTTCCCTTTTTTGTATCCTTTGCTTTTTAAACCCACCAAGACAAATTTGACAATGGATTTTTTTTAAGCCATAACTTTACATTTTTATGTGGCTATAATTTCAGATTTTTTTTTTTTATTATTTAGTTTTGTTAGAAAACCGACTTACTTAATTTCCTCAGAACAACTTGTATTTCCAGCTTCTTCCTTCAACTTTTTCCCTTCAGTTCAGAATACACTGAAAACTCAAACTGAAACGGTCACCCATTTTCCTGCTCAAAGCAAAGAATTGGTTTGGAAACAAACAACAAAGTACACCTTACATAATTGCTCTTGAATTTAGTTTTCCAACCTGACCTATTTTATTCTTATACTTCTGTTCCACTGGCCTGAAAATCTCAGACAAGTTTTTAGAGATGTCGAATAAGGGAGGGGAGTAAGGGGAAAATGGGAGGGAGCGAGGAATGGGAGGATACAAGGGAGGGGATAACCATTGCGATGTAATATGAATAAATTAATAAAAAATTAAATACTCTTTTAAAAAAAAGAACCAACATAGAGTTCACATCAAGGTGCTTGCCTGATTTTCAAATTGTTTCACAATTCCCTGCTGACTGCTGCATCCAAAAGCTACAATGCCCAAAGTGTTTAAGAAGGTGACCCAAGAACGCAATGCAATGACTTTCTCAGCACCTTTAGGATTTGGGGACTTAGCTAGGTTCCCTCAGCCATTAGTTTTTATTTGCTCCTAATTAGTGTTAAAGTGTTAATTCTTTAATTTATGTAAACTTCCACAAGCAACTGCCAATCAGGCCGTTCTAAAACATGTCATTCTGAAAGTGTACGGACACGAGGTCAATATTTACTCTCCCTTAGGATAAGTGCTGCCCAGAAGACACCAAGCACATCAGTTGTTTTAAATCCATCCTCATTACCATAAGGCAACACTTCATCCAAACAAACTGTCTAAATTCACTAAATTGCCATTGAAAATCTATTAGCAATACCACATGTGCTTCCTAAAGTGGAGTTTTGCCCTTCTTTGGTTCTAACTCTGGCCTTTGGAGTTCCCACATCACTCATAGAGCTGTAGTCTTTGTAGCACACGCTCTCTCGCATCACCTTAATGATGATCAGTGAGCGCACAGCCACATCCCTATTACTTCAGAATATTTATTCAATTTCAAAATGTTTATTTTCCTAAATTTAAACATATTTAATATGCACAGGCAATTAAATCCTTTAATATCATTTTCTAATGGGATGACTGTAATGAGTTTATTCTGTAGGAAAACAAATGGAAACATTACAAAGCAGTTCATTTCTGTTTATATGGCCTATAAGAAAGATTTATTTGAGGTAAAGAGAAATTGCCTTCAGAGAATTGGTGAATGAGTTTCATTTTCAGTATAATATCAAAAAGATAATAGTAATAGTTACATTCAAAGGCCTTTTATTGAAGTAAGAGAATTCATAAATTTTTCCAATTGGATCTTTTTTTTTCTTCATGAATGACAAAAGATCTGTGGAATGCTATTGTTACTGTCATATTCTGTTGACTATATACCTAAATTTCTTTTCAGTGTAGCATCAGAAGTTGAATTGACAACACAAACTGTCAATTATCCTGAGCACCAATTTATGGGGTCTACAAAAGTATTTATTCTAAAACAAAATGTATTCCATCATAGATTCTCAGAGAACAAAACCTTTACACTTTAAAACTAAGAGATCGGAAGTTGCCTGTTAGCTTATTCTATATCGAGACATCTGATTTAAATGAGTTTGAAGTTTGTTTCTTCCTTAGCTTTTTCTTTCCTTCCTCCTTTGCTTTCTCCATCCCTCCTTCACTGTCTTCCTTTCTTGGCTGAAATGGATGGTCTCCGGATTCTCTTGTCTCCTTCTGCCAAGAGATGGGATGACACCCAGTTCAAGATTTCTTATTGGTTGCCTATTAAACTTCAGTTTCTAAAACAATGACTTATCTCTTCATTTTGCCAGCTGATTTATTGGGTCATGGTGCCGGGGAATGAGCCCAGGAACTTGCTTGTGGGTGAAGCGGTCTACTAGTGAGTCATACCCATTCTTTAGCTTCTCGTTATCAAGACGTCCACACATTGAATGAAGCCTCCACATCTTTGGTTTGTTCTTTTTTTTTTTTTTTTGGTTTGTTTTGGG
>OU015758.1:30702149-30726473 GCA_907169655.1 Acomys percivali
TTGTTTTGTTTTGTTTTGTTTTGTTTTGTTTTGTTTTTCAAGACAGAGTTTCTCAGTGTAAGTCTTGACTGTCCTGGACTCACTTTTGTAGACCAGGCTGGCCTAGAACTCACAGCAATCCGCCTGCCTCTGCCTCCCAAGTGCTGGGATAAAAGGCATGAGCCACCACCTCCCAGCCTGAGGCTTCCACATCTTAACAGAAATGCCACAATTTTTTTTTTAAGTAAATGAATTCCACCTTCAGGCCTATCCAATTGAATCAGCAACATCAGTGTTTGCCTATTAATTTTAAGATTCTAAGATTTAAACTGGGAACAGACATAATTTTAATTTTTTTTTAAAAAAAGGAATCCCGTGATCAAGAACCACAGAAATGCAATATGGTGCATTTGATTTTCTGTTGCCATTTCTCTGGTTCACAAGTCTACTAAAAACCAGGGCAACAGAAACAGTCCCTACCTGCTGCTTTTCTCTGTATTATTCCAGTTGCCGCCGAGCTTCCCCTTAACTACTCTACGGTTCTAGATGTTATTTGGTTTGTGTTGGAAGGCTAGCTTACAAAAAGGAAAAAAAATCCCAACAATTGTGGAAAATATGAATTAAAGGATCTCCAGACACAATAATATGTTGGAATGGATCTTCCCTGGTAAATAGAAGATGATTATGATAGTTCAAAGAGGGGAATGTAATCCACAGTTTATCCCAAACTCACTTTGCAAAGGAACTCATCTTTTGAGCTGATATATATATATATATGAATAATATAATTTATTCATATTACATCTCAATTGTTATCCCGCCCCTTGTATCCTCCCATTCCTCCCTCCCTCCCACTTTCCCCTACTCCCCTCCCCTATGACTGTAACTGATGGGCACCTCCTCCCCCTGTATATGCTCATAGGGTATCAAGTGTCTTCCTGATAGCCTGCTATCCTTCCTCTGAGTGCCACCAGGCCTCCCCATCCAAGGGACATGGTCAAATATGGGGCACCAGAGTTCATGCGGAAGTCAGTCCCCACTCTGCACTCAACTATGGAGAATATCCTGTTCATTGGCTAGATCTGAGTAGGGGCTCTAAGTTTACTGCACCTATTGTCCTTGGCTGGTGCCATAGTTTGAGCAGGACCCCCAGGCCCAGATCCAGCAGTCATAATGTTCTCCTTGTAGGTTTCTAGGACCCTCTGGATCTTTCTGTTTCCCCATTCTCCCATGCTTCTCTCACCTGAGTCCCCATAGGATGTCCTCCCCTCTGTCCCAGTTTCCTGGTAAGTGAAGACTTTCATGGGCCATCCCCCTTGGGATAGTGTCCAGGTTTAAGTGAGTATATACCATTTGACTCCTTTGAGCTGTTCTTAGCATCACCGAGAACAAGAGTTCTAGAAAAAAGCTGAGGAGCACAGTGAGCAGTGCTCACAGGCACACAAACCACGGCCCTCCTTAGGCTCTCACTTGTGCTTTTCAAGATTCTTACAACGCCTAGTTCTTTCTATCTTATGAACAAAAACATTTGTTATTTCTCTTTTAAAAAAAAAATGAGAATCTCCTCATTGCCTAGGACCTGTTCACCCACCGACAAGCTCATTTTCAAGGGAATGTGTGAAAGTTTCTTGGCAGTTACCCCCATTTGAAATTGAATTTGATTAATGGTATCACAATGCAAGTGGCAGTAATACCTAGGTCGTTAGCGCTTTGGCTTTCCAAAATAATACAGAAGCTCATGACGATAAGCAGGCATCAGAAAGGACATTGTTTACTGAAACACTTCCATTGAGACCCCTCTTAGGAGGGGAACAGAGAAGTTCCCGTAGCTTCACGTTACCATTTTCCCCTTGGAGACAAGCACCAATGTCAGTTTCAACACAGGATGTCAGTGCTCTTGAGAAGACCTCAGAACAACCCCACGTGCCTGTTTCTTGGCCACCAATATCTTTTCAGGAAAATGCCCTGGCGTGAGCAGGCTTCATTATGGCCTTGGCAAAACACCAGCATGTACCAGCTGCACGGGGACTGCTCAGCCCCCTGCCCAGTGGAGAGGACTAGAGGTCGCCTGTCTTCCTCTATGGGTTTTCATTAACTCTCTTCTAATCTATAGCATTAATTCTTGGACTTATGGGAAAAACAGAGTTGTCTAATCCGAAAATCTTCAAGGCAAACATCTTTCTTTCAAATCTACTTCTGGAATCTGTGGCCTTTGAAAGTAACATTCACAGCAGATTTTAAAATATCCACTATTTGCACAGGACAAGTCAATGGTGCAACTTCCCAGATATTCACCTGTTATCTGAATGCACCAAATTAGCTGGGGGGGGGGACCAGTATGGGGGGCAGGGTGGGAATCTGTTACTTCAGTGAGATTTACAGGGAGTCCTTGTAAACAGGGTGCTAAAAAGTGTGTTGGATTTTTTTTTAACCTTTTGTGACACACAACAGAGCTGTGAAATCAGTGAATTAAATAGTTCCAGTCCCCTGGGCACACATGAGCAATGGCATAAAATAGACAGCACCCATTATAACATTACTGTTATGGAGCAGATGGACAGCTTAAGGTTCACTCCTTTGTCCTTGCTTCAGAATGAGGCCGGACTGGGAAAGGACTGTAAATTTTCTCAAAAGAGATGAATAGGAAAGCTGTTAACTTTTTTTCTTATTTAAAAAAAGAAAAAGAAAAAGAAAGAAAGAAAAGAAACCTGGAAAAAGTCCAAATTACACATTTTGCCGCTCTGACTGCAGTTCTTCAGCATTGCTGCAAAACGTGTAGGTGGCTAAGCATGTCCCACCTCCTTCCCCAAAATGGAATAGCTCATTCCTGGCATGTTGTCCAATGCCTGCAGAGACATATGTTTACCAAACTAGACCACAACCATATGTGTGCCACAGTTTCTCTACAGCCTAGTGCACGTGAGTTGATTGGCTTAACTCATACTATGCAGAGTGGAGACGCAAGCAGGATCAGAGATGGAGAAAGAAGGAAAACGTGGGAGCAATAGAAAAGAGGAGAAAGGGGAAGAGAATTATTTTTACTGTGCTTTTCAAACGTGCTGGCTTAGTTTGCAGTAAGTGTTGATGAGAAAACTTCCAGTCGTATTGTCGTAGGTTTCCTACAATAAAGAAAATCCAAAGTAGACAAGTTAAGTCTTTGAGATGTTTGGATTTCTAATCATCTTGAAGCTTATTCATACGATAAATAACAAATTTATGCAATGAAACAAAATATTTTATTTCAAATGTTAATTTGAGGTTTGGGGAGTTAAGTACACTTTGAAATTTTCCATATAGAACCTCAAATGCAACACACTCTTTCTAGAGCCAACAAATAATTCTATTGACCAAAAAGAGGAAATCACAACTTTTTATGTAATTCTTAGATCTGCTTAACTAATTGTGAGCTTCAAAATAATTCTTCATAATAATAAAAGCACACTTTACCAAATCAAAAGAAAATTTGTGTATTATTTTATTTAAAAGTTTCTGTTCTGTACATTAATTAAATATTTAAATAAAAACATCAACAGGACAAATTGTTGGCCATGGATGTCTTCTAAATGTTAACACACAAAGAATAATAACCTGGACTTTACTAATGAAAAATAAGGTAGCTCCTTCAAAAAGTGAAGAACATAATTACCTAATATGAAGCTAGTATGGTTAATGAGGCATTATATTACAAAAATATGTGAGAGTGTACCAAGTTTCATCTATCCTCCATTTTCCAACATTCAGAACTACTCATAATCAGTTGATAGATTTAGAAAAAGCTTTGAAATAGCTGGAATGTTTTACTACAAGCAACTCTCTCGTATGTTCCCACAGGAATTACATTTTATCTTTTGAAAAGATGCTGATACTTAATAAGTCTTAACCTCTCCCTTCTAATCTCTTACTACAGTTACAAAAATAATAGAGAAAGATCTACTCCTGCTCTGGCATGTTGCAGTGTTGTCATGGATACACAAGCAGGGTGCACTCCCCTCCGCCAGCAAAGAAGCAAAAGGCATTTGGTAGGACACAGTAACCTGTGGTGCTGATGGCTGCAGAGAACCTTCAGCAAACAGTTTGTGGGTTTAAAATAATACACATTGTCAGAAGAAAAGAAAGGTAGGCATGCAGGTGCCTTTGCACATGTCTAACAATTTGGGGGGAAATTTGAAACTGTAATTTCCGCTCTTTCCTACTTTTCCTACTGTGTAACAATTGTTATATCGCTGATAGGTACTGTGTTAGGATGACGGCTCCTTTTTTTGTGGCTGTGCTAGCAGTACTACCACACAAGGTCTGGGTCTTCACACAGATGGAAGAGCAGTCTCCTTGTCCTTTCCCTAGGCTCTTTCGGTGGCTATTTGGAAGATCATTTTTCCTGTCACAGCCTGTAAGGTTGTTTAAGGCTCTCATTTTTTTTTCTTGTTGTTTCGCTTGGTTTTATCTCCCCCTGCCCCCAATTCTTTTTTATTGCTTTCAAAGCCAATTCTGCTCTGCATTCCAGAAAAAGAAAGTTATGATTGCGTTACAATGAAAATAGGTTTACTTGATAATAGCGAATCAATGTCTTAGGACAAGGAAGGCATGGTGGTTAAAACCTTTTTCCTTGCGTTTCAAAACAGAGGAGATGGAGAAGTCTTCTGCAGCCTGGGTTGTAGTTCTGGGCCCAAGTTTAGACGAAATAAAAGTATGTTTCCCAGGGCGTTTTACCAACTCGTAGGAAAGGAACAAACGTAAACATTGTTATAGGTCTAGAGATGTCCACAGGAGGATGCTGTCTTTGGGGTGCGTCTCGGAAAATGGGTGTCCATATTCTCATTTGGAGCATTTCTGTTTCCCATAGGCATGGGATGGTCTCAGGACAGTGCCATTTACACACACTGGTTGTTCACCCCTCAAAAATATATTGATGGATGAAAACTCTGTTTAAGATAATACATAAAACTCCAAATAAATCTGGACACATACTTTATAAAAGCCAATCAAGTAGATTAAAACAGTTTTATGTTCCTTTAAATGATCTTTCTCTAAATCTTCCAGAAAAGAACAATCAATCAGAGATTTTAGGGATGAGAATTAAAGTAACACTTCTGACATAGGCAAAGATTTAGTTGAAGAACAGATCTTAGTTGAATTTTTTTTTTTCACAAATTTGGATCTGGGAAGAAACAAGTGACAAAATACAGACTTGTTGCTAGCATCACAGATTTTTGCCAGCTTAACCTCTAAAAGCTGCTGGACACAGGCCTACCTGGGAACCAGCGCAGCCCCTTGTGCAGACTATCTACTTCCACTCTCACATGTCTCCCACTTTCTCAACTATTTTAACAATTGGGAGGGAGCAGGGCTCTAAAATTCAAGTTCAGGGTCCAGAGAGTTGATTTAAATTTGATAACAAATGGCTCTGCTTTTGAAATGAATGCAGCCTAGCAACTTCAACGGGGAACCCTTCGGAGGGCCTCAATTATGTATGCAGCTTCTTTGAGAAATAGCTTCACACATCTGACCCAAGGACCACTATGTTGTTGCCATGAAATAAAACTGTACATCGGCATTGTTTCATCTCTGTACCCTCTGCATACTGCCAGGCTAGCGTACTCCCCCACTCCGTGCAGGCATGTACACACTCACACAAACCCCTTCATTATCGTACCGTTTCTATTTTTCAAGTAGAGTGAATGTATCAATATAATTGCCACATACATAATGGCCCCTGATTACTTTTATTTGCTATAAAAAAAAAAATTCTGATTCTAACTGCCAGCCTGGTCAAAATCAGGAAAACCAAAAGAGAAGGAAAGGGTTAACCAGCCCACACTATTTCAATTTTTTTTTCAAAATGGCTGCTTTGTCTGTGTGCATACACCAATAGCAAATGCCCTTCTGTTATTGTACAGCCAATTTGATGTGTCAAGTATTCATATGCTAATAACGGTACAGTTTCTCACTTTTTCACAGATAAATGGTAAAGATTGTTACAGACAGTGAAACAGAAGAATAAACAGCTTTTATTTCAGGCACGATGAATTACTTTCCATTCAAACAACAAGCAACGCGGGCTGCTGACCATTTTGTTTCCATTCACTGTTAGTTTGCCTTCTGGGTGTGTTTCTTTAGAATAGTTTGAAAATATTTAACAGATATGGACAGAGTTGTTGCTAATGACTTGATTGCATTAATTTGCTTTCTAGCCATTTCATCACTCAAAGTTCATTTTTGTATTCAGTTATTACAGGGGGAGAAAGTTTGATGGGAAATTCTGACACTGTTTCCCTAACATGGTACAATCAAATCTTTTTAGAGTTTGGCAATGACAATATTTGAGGGACAGATATTTTCCTTTAGACTAGCAGAGATGTCATTTAGTAAATAGTGTAGCCTAAAAAGAGAGACTTGAATGAAATGTCGGGTTCGGTCAGAACAAACTAGAATCAATTCAGTTTTCTCAGATATAAATACACCTTGAAGAGCTGAGTTTGTTAAATACATATGACTAAAATATATACTTAGTGTTGATGCAGAAACATCCTGCCAGGGTGAGGGTAGGCGTGGAGAGAGGAAGCAGAGTAGGGAAAAATTATTTACTAGTCGTTAAAGAAATACTTTTAAAAGAATGCACGCATGGCCAGCAGCCATTGACAGCCCAAGTCAAAAGAAACACTTCTGATTTCTTTCTCACCAATCTTGCTTATGGTCCCAGACTGTAACATGTTCCCTCTATGCTCAGCATTTAAAACGCCTTTTAAATAAAGCTGGGGATGCATCCTTCCAGGTATTCCTTAAATGTGCTTCATTACGGCTCTGTCTTTTGTCTGCTTCTTTGCATATGACCACTGTGAGTTCATATTTGATCCTCTGTAATGGTTACCAATGCTTGCTTTCATTGCTTGTTTGACGAGAAAGCACGCAAAATTGAATAAGTAAACATGTGGAAAAAAATAGCTCGATTCATTGGTAGGCTACCGATTACAGCCTTTAAAAGAAGGTCATATAAAATCTTTCTTTCTAATTGCTTAAAATCAAATACAGAGAGTGGGGGATGGGAAGAGAATAAAATCAAGCTAGACTCTTAGAATACACAATCTTGGTTATGTGGAAGTCTACTTTGAGGCATAATAGATTCCAAAGGTAACTATGACATGAGGTCAGTGAGACAACAGCTCCCTAACTGTCTAATCAACAGGGGTTCAATTTTTACATAATCTCACCAGAAAAGCCTCTTTTATAAAAAAAAATAAATAAAATAAAAATAAAAAATAAAACAATCCTCAGCTTTTTTTCTCTGAACTCCAAAATATTGGGAATTATTGTTATATCACATCAGTAAAGAAATAGTCAATAAAATTGGTTATTAATTTTATGTTAAAGCCAGTCAAGTTTTCCACGAGAAAGCTCTCCAAATAATCTATTAAAAGTTTCCCTCTTTCTGTCTTAGAACACCATTGTTCAATCTATAAGTAATGAAATCAGCTATGACTATGTGTTTCAACCTGCCATTTACATACCCTGTCTAGGTTCAATCTATAAGTAATGAAATCAGCTATGACTATGTGTTTCAACCTGCCATTTACATACCCTGTCTAGGCCACAGGAAGACTAGCCTATGGCAGCTGAAGTTCTAATGCTTGACTTTGTGGGACACTTACCAAAAAATGATTATGTATTAATGTGTCAAAGTTCAAATAAAGCATGACACCAGTGACCAGTTCACAGTCCCATTTTTTTTTCAAAATAGAGTTTCTCTGTGCAGTCTTGTCTGTCCTATATTCACTTTGTAGACTAGGCAGGCCTTGAACTCACAGGGATCCGATCCACCTGCCTCTGCCTCCCAGAGGACTGGGATTATAGGTGTGTGCCACTGTGTGCCCAACTGTCACAATTTAATCTAAAATACAATATATGCCTCACATTCCATACTACTATGGTTGTGTTCTTCATCTAAGTGTTTCTTAATTCATTTTAATGACTAATGGACAACATGTTGCCCACTCATTACTTTCTTTCTCTATGTAGCTTCTCTTCATCTGAGTAAATGCAATTAGACATTCTCAGCTCTTGAGCATTCCTTTTTTTTTTTCCCCTTTAAATTCTTGGCCTTAATATAACTAGCACCTTGGGCCCAACCTGGGAATACACCAAGCAGTTTCCTTTCCCTACCTGTTTTGGTCTTGTTTCTCTTACTTCCCTGTCAGGGCCATTTTCAGCTGGCTGCCCCTTTAGAGAGCACAGTTTTCATACAGTGCACACACAGGCACACAGTAGACATGCTAGATCTGTAGTATTTGATCAGCCATAAAGACCAAGCGAATGTCTCTCTTAAGGTAGTGGCATCACTTGCTCCAAAGCTTGTAACTGGGGTTTCCATAAAAAATAATAATAAAATAACAGAATGGAAGACCAAAATGAAGTGAGGATAAGATGTGTTATAGGAGCAAGACTTGATTTTTAACACAAATAAGAGGTATGAGGCTTATACTGATTGGTAAATTTTGAGGTAAGAATTGCCTTTTTCAAGGAGGTGAGTCCCCTTATGGGTTGATTGTGCAATTGAGAGTGGCAATCCCTGAAACCACATATACATACACACACAGAGCAAAACTGGGCTCAGCAAGTTGTATTTCTGCATATACATGCATATATGTAACAATAACAATCAAAGAAAAAGAATTGCTTCCTTTCCAAGAATTATGTGTTTTGAGTTTTCAAAATACATGCGTTCAACTGTGCTGATCCGTTTCTATCTTCCGCCAAAAGACTTATGCCTGCTATTTAAATGGAAACACACTATATGGAAACAGTGAGCAAAACTTGACTGATGCTTAAGTGTCGCACGAAGCTACTCAGTCTCATCATGAAAATGATGTTCAAGAAATGGTGTGCTAGCTCTTCAGTTGCCTGCATCTGTGCAGCTACTGGCTGGTGGCAGCATGTGAGACACGTCTTGCAGTGTTTCATGGCATTTGGGTATAAATGATGCACTACAAAGGTCCTATCTGTACTCATGTGGCCTAAGAAACACATTTCTAGGTTATCTTCAAATGCAGCACATTTCCAGAACATGGTTCCAATGGAGAGTTTAGGTTCCTATTACCTATACAAAGTTTCAGGGACTCGGGGCATTTATCAATATAAATCATTTCAGGAAACTTTACAGCCATACTTAAATATATGCATATTTTATTTATTTTTAATTTTTAAATTAAATTAAATTATAACTATATCATTTCCACCTTCACCCATTTCAGTCTAACCCTCCCATATTCCTTTTTGGTCCCTCTCAAATACTTGGTCTCTTTTTCTTCAATCATTATTGTTATAATATATACATAAATATATAAATACAATTTGCCAGATCCACTTGGTATTGCATATGTATGTATATGTGATTTCAGATATTATTATTTGGTATTGGCTAACCAACTGGGGAAGCTTAGACTAATTCTCCCTCTCTCAGTAGACGTTAGTTGCTCACAGGTTTTTGTTTAGGGGTTGGAGTTCGTGAGATATCTCCCTCCCATGTGAGCACGTCTGTTGCTTTGTCATTGTTCATATCATTTTTACACCATTATATTGTTAAAACATCATAAGTGTAGTTTCCCTGACATTTCTAGGAGAAACAATCTCATGGCAACCTTTCTGTCTCCTCTTCCAAAGTATCGCCAGGGGCCTCCAGAATTGGAGTGGTGGTGTAGATGTTTCACTTGAGGCTGGGCATCCCAGGATCAGTTGCTCTCTGCATTCTGTTTGCCTGTGGTTTTCTATAATGGTCTCCATCGTTTGCAAAGTGAAGTCTCCTTGATAACGGGTGAGAACTACACTTACCAGGATAGGGTCACCACATGCTATGCTTCTGCATATTTTAAACAAGAAATTATTTTTGTCTTTACCTAAAAGTGGATTTAATTCTAACTCCCCCCCATAGGATATTACTGAATGGTATTTAATGATTATAAATTATTATAAATTATGATTAAAAATTATGCCTCAAAAAAGTGAACTCAGTAAGGTTTTAATTCCTTGAATATAGGATAAGAAAATAGTACAATGATTGATGAATCCACATATGTTACATGCTATTGAGGTATGTTTCATGAATTGAGGCATGATCTGAATAAATGATAAAGCAAGTTAGCAAGTTATCACTCATAGACTATGTGTTGAGGCCAAGCTGTTTTGGTAAGGGGCTCAATTGCTTTCTTCGTTTGTAGAGTTTCATCCAGAATGACTGGATCCAAATGAGCTTCCAAAGGTTTGATTATCACTAAACCTGAAAGATGTAGCAGGTGAGCATCTCTTTCAAGTTGCGTGATTTATATTTTATTTGATTTTGAAACAGCAAAGTCTCTGTCTCTTAGAAGCACAAAGGAAAGAGACTAGGTCAGTATGGCCATCACATAAGGTGATATGAAAGTTGATCCTTTGGGTGATTTGGACCTTGAGTCATGAGTGATGTGAGTCAACAAAAAAGTCAGGAGAAAAAAAAAAAGCAGGACTAATGAAAAGGGGACACAGAAAATTTCTGATTGCTTCCACATTGATGCACCATCCTGGAACACTCACTAGGGTCCTCAGAAGAATACAAAGGGTCTTTTCAATAAAATTTCCTTGTTCCAAGAGTGTATTCATAACCTCTTGCCTGTGCTGGATAGGACTGCTTCCTCCATGGACTTTGAATGAAACAACCTGTAATCACTGGTGTGGAGATGTTGCTAAACATATTGTAGCCCCTACAGACATCTTAATTTAACACAACAGGGACAACTAGAGAAGAAAGGAATTTCCCAAGGGTATCATTCCTATTTAGTATCTTAGCACCTTTGTGATGTGTTTGACACAGGACACTGTGGGAATAGTCTGGAAAGATGTGGCCCATTTACAATATAAAGAACTAGAATCTAAAGAAAGAGAAGCCTTGAAACGAAAGAAAGAAAGAAAGAAAGAAAGAAAGAAAGAAAGAAAGAAAGAAAGAAAAAGAAGATGAGAAAGAAAAACAAATGTGAGTTGTATGTGTCTGATGGAGCAGCCTCCTAACTAAGCAATAATTACCACTTTGCCCACAACAGTGTTGGAGTGGGAAGTCACCAGCAGGATTTGGATATGGAATATGGATGTGTAAATACAAGAGGCAGACCATTTCTCTCTGCCTTGTATGGAAGGCAACATTCGGTGATGTCAGTTGTATTCACTTGTGTCTTGGATATGTTGTTTATATTTTAAGTGTGAAAACAAAAGGCTGCAGGGTTAGCCTCACCTGGCAGAAAGCAGTGTGTCTAAAGGAATATGAACCAAGAAACCTATCCTGACCGTCTGATCCTGTGCTCAATTTACAGTAGTCATTATTGGAGAGATGCTCTGGAGGAATCTGGGGGAGGGGGGAGTTCTAGACTTGGTGTTTAACAGCTGAGACTTCCCCAGAGGTCTTCAGGCTAAAGTGAAAGTCAAGGGTTTAATCCAGAGCATTCTCTCAAGTGACATAACATGAGCTTTAGGACAAAGTCTTATAATTTTGACAGAGGCTGATTGTGCACTGGCTCCTGGAGTGTGGCTTCCCAACCTAAAATGACAGGGTAATCCGTTCTTGTTTGTTCATTGTTGTAGCCTCCACAAAGAAGTAGTGAGCAAGAGCGAGCAGGGAGTGAGATGTGTGCTGAAGATATGAAATGCAGACACATACTTCACAAATTTTAATCAACAGCATCTCACAAATATTATTGTTAAACATGTTTTTTTAAGTTACTAGGTTGTGCTCATTTTCTGATTAGCTTCAAGTTTGTTTGAGAGAAGAAAAAGTGTGCCTCTGCCAACAGGCTACTGCTGGGACCCACTTGTCTTGCTACCTGCAGAAAAGGTACTGGTCTCAGCCAATGGTTGCTGATCTTAGCAATTGACCCACCACTGGCTAATTGCTATCAATTACCTATCAATCTTCTTTTACCAACTCAGCACACACCTACCATCGAAGCAATGTCAAGCATGACAAAATGAAATGTTCATGCCTTATTTTGTAACATAAATTTCACCATAATTGGTAGAGGGATCAATGAAGACTCTCAATCTCTTTACATTTTTAACTTGAGGTAAAATTTCAGTTTTCATATAAAAATAATTAATCAATTTTTAAATTATAACTCTACCTGAACAATGGTGTAATAAATTAAATGTAATAAGTATGAACCTACATATGGTTATAGTTATAGAAACAAATTTAGACCTATTGAAACATATAGAGAAAAATCTATATACTAGGTATCAGCAGAGTAGTTGACAGTTACAGTTATAGACACTTATAGTAGATATGTAATCTACAACAATCTACTTAACTACATATACAGCTATGTATAATATTCGACTATATATGTTATATTTTGTGCTTAGTATAATTGTAGCTTGTACACCCCTCTCTCTCCCTCTCTCTCTTATACTTTTTGTTTTTTGTTTTGTTTTGTTTATTTGTTTGTTTGTTTTTTCAAGACAGCATTTGTCTGTGTAGCTTTGGCTATCCAGGACTCACTTTGTAGACCAGCCTGGCCTCTAACTCACAGAAGTTCACCACCTGCCTCTGCCTTCCCTAGTGCTGCTGGTATCACAGGCCTGTGCCACCACGCCCAGCTGTAGTTTGTACTTTTTATTTGTAAACATTACATTACTGAATATTCTGCTTCAGGTATGCAGTTTAAAGGCTTTTTAATATGAAGATAACCATTGATGTAGAGAGGATGAACATTAGCAAATACTATTTTTATTACAAAATAAATATCTATTTAGTTCCTCAAACTTGTATTTGTTACTAGTTGGTTCATATGTTTGTGTGAGTGCAGCTGAGAAATCCTGTTGTGATTAATGACTAGAGCAGGAAGCTGATGACTTTGTCATTGCTTGTCTGTCTGGGAGACTTTCTGTCAGCTCTGTAATCCTTACCCAGCCCCAAAGTGCTGCCACAACAAGTGTGCATTGCTGTGGGACCCTGCTGTTAAGGTCGAAATATGGCATTTCTGGATAGCCTCTGAGGTCAGTATAAGATGACAGACTCTTTTTCCCAGCAGTGTTCCCTCTCTGTCTGATCTGGGGAATCCCAGATCTGCTAGGGAGAGTCATATAGCCCTCAGGGAGATTATAAATCCAACCTTTTCCTGAGAAGAAACCCATTCAGTATGGCCTTGAGGATTCCTGGAAACACCCACCCTATTCTAATGCGATATCTTGGTGTCTTAACTTTCAACCAATGCCCTTTAAGTTAATCTGGAATTCTTCCCCCACTCATAGGATAATTAATTACCGATTTCCCCTCTTATGATAGGACTGTGTTGTTACATGTAGATGAAGTATCCCTGGTGACCCTAGCCCCAAGTGACTCACCCTCAAAACCCCTCTCACTGCCCAAGGTTTATAATTCCTTGATTCTGAGATAGCACCAGATAGATTTCCAAGAGGGGAATAAGGGGAAAATGGGAGGGAGGGGAGAATGGGAGGATACAAGGGATGGGATAACCATAGAGATGTAACAAGAATAAATTAATTAAAAATAAAAATTAAAAAAAAATAATTCTTTGATTCACACAAAACAAATGGGCCACCATCATCTATTTCACCACAAAGAATTCATGGATGGCCCCCTGGGGCTTGGCTGCTCACCAGGCAGCCATGGGACGCTGGCCACTGTGAGCTTCAGCTATTCATGCTGTGTCAGTGAGGATCACTGCCACCATTTTTCTACTGCTGCTCCACCCCATTGTACTGCCCATCTGAGTGAGCAAGCCGCCATTTTGTGCACCAAAACAAAACCAGGTTCCTGCCTCTGCCTCTCTCAGTTTTAGAACTCTGATTGAGCCTTCATTACTGTTTGCTCACGAAGCAGCCACCAACTCATGCAAGCCAAGAAGGCCACCTAGCTTGGGTTTCAGAGCCCTGAGCTCCTTTGACCCTGTGCATGACCCTTTTCCTCCACTTTTCACTCTTTCCAGGTTTCATGTTTGACAGGGATTAGAGCTTCCCAGGTGAGTACCTAACAAATCCCAGGCTCCCACTTGACGCTGAAGGATACATTGCTGTGTCTAGTGTCAAATCACATGGATTTGAGAGAAAACAAATAAATGTACTTTGGATTTTTTTCCCTAGTTTGGTGGCAAACATATTACATTATGGACATTGTATTACTTTATCTGAAAGAGGAACACTTTAACTGATAACAAGTAATTTTTCTCACTGATCCAAGAATTTCTACTTAAGGAGGTACATAGAGGAATAAGGAAGGCAGCTAGAGATGACAGTGGGAGGTAGATAAGTGAGAGGTATGTGCCGTGCAGCAAGGAGCAAGGCGCTCATGCTATGTTTCCTTAGTTCCTTTAACAAGCAGCTCTATATCTCCATCCATAGCTTTCTAAACTAAAAGTGATAAGGAGGAGCCAGACGAGTAAGATCACAGGGACAGAAGGACAGACATAAAGCCAGAGCTCCACGTTGGGTAAATAAAGAACAAACTAATCCCTTGAGAAATTGACAGTGAGTCAGATTACCCAAATGCTCTTACATAAATAGTGATCTCAAGATGTATTTTTGTTGTTGTTTGTCATTGTTGTTGTTGGTTAAAAATTAGTTCTGGGATCAGTGAAAAAATATTTTAATCTATGTCCAATTATTTGTGGATATGTTCATATTTTGGGTAATTTTCTAACTAGTCATTGTAGGGCAAATTTAATATCCTACATATCCTATATGTAATTTATATTGTGCAATTAATGATGGTCTGTATGAGAACTTGTCCTCTAGGTGCCCTTCTCCCTGCCTTCTGGGAATGACACCTGCCAACACTCTCCAGAAACTGCACCGGAACAATTAGATACAATTAACACTTAATGATCCTCTGAGATAAAACAACTTCCTTGGAGATTCAGCCTCTTGGACCCAACCTGCCTGAAGGTCTACATTCCTGAGACTCACAACCCCTGCGTATGGTTTTTCCTTACTTCCCTGTGACCCCCACTCCTAATTACAGTTTTTCCTTATAAACCCATTACCCTTAAAGCTCCAGTATCATTCTCCTATCCTGCTGTATCAGGAAGAATGGTGATTCAAAGCTCTGAACCCGTAATACAGGACACTGTGTACCTTGCATTGGTATAAAATCCTGGTGGTCTTTTTGGGGGTTTCGCAGTCTGGGTAATCTCAGCATAACACTCATAAAATTTTTAAAACTGAATTTAGAAACCAACTGATTAGAATACTAAAAAAAATGTCTTTCTGAGATTGGGAGCACAAATACTTTGAAAGTGACTTTTTATTAATAATATATTCACATATAGGAAGTATTACAGCATGCAAGGCCCTCCAAGTAAAAGAGATTTCCTGTAGTTATCTCATTTAGAGACTGCATTGTTAACAATGTTGATACCTAAGTGTCCATAGTTAAAGCTATGCAAAGAACATTCCAGTACAATAAATGTGAAATCTACAAATTTTCCTTGTGTTCAACTTAACAATATCTAAGTGTACTGGTTGACAGTGTGAAGGCTGAAATCCTCATAAGTGGAAAGTTTACCTGATAGTTTGAATTATGGTGAAATATGATGGAAATTCTGTAGTAAAAAAAAAGGCTTTCACATATAGACTCTACTTCTGTAAGGCCAGTGATAGCAATACAAGCCTATACTCCTTAAATTAAAATATTTTATTAATCATAATGTTTTTATCTCTAAGTTAACCCACTTCATTCACTCTTGCCCCTGAAAAAGAAAACCAAAATCTCCTTTCCTTTTGGACATCCTTTTATTCCACTTGATGCATTCATTGACAATCACAACTAGATTTTGCTTTTTTACAATATCATCCTGGACAGCCTTCTACTGCAGGTGGTAATTGTACAGTTTGGAATATTAAATAGTCACATACAAAATATTGGCATGCATCTAAGAAATATGTTTGTCTCTTTAGACCCTATTCATGCTGAGAATCAGTGACCAGTTGACCTCCCAGTACTTAGCAAGATGGTGCCTCCTTTGCTGAAACACTTGCCTGTCACTTTGCACAGCCTAAAGGACAGTGGGTCCATCAAGCGGTTGGTGTCCCACTTCTTCTTACCATTAATGATTGACTACACTTGTAGTCTATCTTCCTTTGAAAATTGTTGTCCATGCCCAGTCTCCTTTACACGGGACACAGTTCTCTCCCCATTTTTGTTGCCTTCAAATATCTCTGGAGTATCAAATTCCAATGTTACACTTTCTAATTTTCCATTTTGCTTCATACCCAAGCCTTGTCAGAACAGAAAGCATGCAACTCAGAATATTTCATTAGGGGACATCACACACAAGGATTAACCACTATCTGACTGTTCTAGATAAGGGAAACCATTTTACATTGTTATTTAAAAAGACAGTGATGCTCCTAAGTAAAATTAAAAAAAAAGTTACTAGTCAAACAACATGCATACCATAGAGTAATTCTTATTGATTCAAAGAAGCTTGTGGAAAAATTCTTATACACTTTCCAGGTGGTAGGATGCAATGGAAGCTGAACCATAAGGACTGGCATGAGTTCAAGGCTACCTGGCCTATATAATGAGTAACAGGCTGGCCAGGGTTTTAAAAAAGACCCCATCGCAAAAAAAATAAGTGGTAATATTGATAATTATTAGAAGATATACTTAGTTTGACAGAAATTTAAATGTTATCAATAAGTTTGTTAAAATAATGTCTCATAATTAATGATACCCAGCTACTTTGTGGTTTGATTAAGTTTCAGAGTTAAGCAAATGGCTAACAGTCTTTTTTGTTTTTTGGGTTTTTTTTATGTTTGTGCATATTTATGTTTATATTTTTATTAATTATTTGAGAATTTCATACAATGTATTATTATTACATTCGTCCCTCTAACTCTTCTCTTAATTCTTTCCAGATCCATCTTACATTCCTACATGCCCCCTACTACCTCATGTCTTCTTTTGTAAAATAGATAAATAAATAACTCATTGAGTCCAATTTGTGATGCACATACACTACTGACTGAATAGTCATCCATTGGAGTGTGATTGACCTATCATAGGCCACAGCCTTATTGAAAACTGGCTCTACCTCTCCCTAAAGCTGTCAATTGCCAATAGCTCCTCAGCTTCACCATCACTTTCCTTTTCCCTGCCAGGATTTTTGTGTGGTTTGAGCTTGCACAGGTATTATGTATGCTCTAACAGGTGAGTTTGTGCAACTGCCCTCTTGTGTCTAGAAAACACTATTTTGATGCAGTCATCTACCATCTCTGACTCCAACAACTTCTTTGCCTTTTCCCCTGTTGTGATCCCTGACCCTAGGGAGGAAAGATATTATATAGATGTCCCATTTGGCACTGAGCACTCTACAGTATCTCAATCTCTGCACTTTGGTCAGTTGTGTGTCTTTGTTAATAAACATATAATGTAAAAAGCAGCTTCTTTGATGAAGCTTGAGAGGTGCACCAATCTATGAGTATAAGGATAAATCATTTGGAGTCTGTTTAATGCTGTATTCCTTTAGCAGGGTAGTAATAATAATTTCTCCCCTAAGACCTAGGACCTGTCTAGCCACAGGTTCTAACCCATGAAAATGGTTCTAAGTTTGGACTCCATCTCATGGAATGAGTCTTCAATCCAATCAGAAAGTGGTTAGTGACTCCTATAACATTCATGCCATTACTATGTTAAAGGGCATGTCTTACCAGGACACTAGTTGTATCTTGAAGGGCTTACAACTAGGTTCACAATGTATTATTTGACAATTTCACACATGTATATAATACATTCTGATCACAATTGCCTTCCTAGCCTCTTTAATCTTTCTCCAATCCCTCCTAGCTCTTCCACAAATGCACTGCAAAACCCATTTCCACTTTCATGGCTTTTGATCTGGGGTTTGGGTTTGGTTCTGGTTTTGCTATGTGTCCTACTGGGTTTGACTAGGGCTGACTGGATGGAGATGGGTATGAAGCTATCCACTGCAACATGAGAAACTCACCAGTGAACACATTAATGAAGACAATGGCTTACTTCTCTCTAGTAGTTCTCTGCTCCCATTAGTTCCCTGGTTGGGTTTGGGCCCCATGAGCCTCTCTTTACCTATAACTAAATGCTGATGTCCTTGCCTTATGTAGCCTTTGTGGGCAAATGAAACTCTTGTGAGTTAGTGGATGCCAGGTCCATGTAATGTCCTTAAGACATGCTACACATCCAACCTTTCTAATAATTTTATTATTGCATTTTCTTTTTCCCCTCTTCTTTAATGTTTCTTGAGGTTTGGAGAAGATGACAGGGATGTAGTATTTAAGGATGAGCACTCAAAAGTAACTTGTTATTAGCAACATGACCAGCCATTAATATTTCTGTAAGATTTTCATTTCTTTATTTGTTTGTGCTGTGACAGGGCCTCACTAAGTCGCTCTGGCAAGCCTTGAACTCGGTCTATGGACCAGGCTTGCTTCCAACTCACAGAGATCTGTCTGCTTCTGCCTTTTGAGTTTGGGATTAAATGTGTGTCTCACTATGCCCAGCCTAGGCACATTATTTTTTAGTTTAAATATTATTTTACATGTTCGGCCATTTGCCGGCAGGTATGTCTACACATCATGTATGCCCACGCAGGCCAGAATTGGATCCCCAGATATTAGAGTTATAGACAGTTGAGTCATGAAGTTGATGCTGGGAACCAAACTTAGATCCTCTGAAGTAGAAGCCATTAGCTTTAACTACTGAGCAATCTCTTACGTCCTCCTATCAGATATTCTTAAAAGCTATTTAACTGAATGGTGGTAGCACAGGCCTTTAATCCCAGAACTTGGGAAAAAGAAGCAAGTGGCTCTTTGAGTTTGAGGCCCGCCTGGTCTACAGGGCCAGTTACAGGACAGCCAGGGCTACACAGAGACAAACCCTCCCTAGAAATAACCAAAAGGGGAAAAAAAGGCTATTTCAAAATGTATTTTCTAAATGCGTTTTTATTAGTGCTTTAAGATATGTAATGTACCCACACATAAATCCACACACATATAGACACCTGATTTTTGATAAACAAGCAAGAAATATATAATGGAAAAAAGAAAACATCTTCAACAAATGGTGCTGGTTTAACTGGATCTCAGCATGTAAAAGAATGCAAATAGATCGATTATCTATCATCCGTAGAAAACTCAAGTCTAAGTAAATCAAAGGCCTCAACATAAAATCAGGAATAATGTTGAACACTTGACAAAGGAGACACCTTCCTAAACAAATCAACAATAGGTCAGGCACTTGGATCAAAAATTAATAATAGGACTTCATGAAACAGAAAAGCAGTAAAGCAAACGACAACTTCAATAGGACAAAATAGCAGACCACAGAATGGAAAAAGATCTTCACCAACCGTACATCCAACAGAGGGTTAATATCCAAAACATAAAGAACTCAAAAAAGTAGACATCAACACACCAAATGACCCAATTTAAATATAGGGAACAGATCTAAACAGAGAATTTTCAAAAGAGGAATCTTAAATGGCTGAGAAATACTTAAATGTTCAGCATCCTTAGCCACCAGGGAAATGCAAATCAAAACAACTTGGAGATTTGATCTTATACCTGTCAGAATGGCTAAGATCAAAAATTCAAGTGACAGCACATGTTGGAGAGGATGTGGTGCAAAGAGACAGGACACTCCCCCATTGCTGGTGGGAGTGCAAACTTGTGCAGCCACTTTGGAAATCAATACTGTGATTTCTCAAAAAATTGGGAATCACTCTACCTCAAGACCCAGCTACACCACTCCTGGGCATATACCTGAAAGATGCTCCCCCATAACACAAGAACACTTGCTCAACTATGTACACGGTGGCTTTTATTCATAATAGCCAGAAACTGGAAACAACCCAGATGTCTCTCAATCAAAAAGTGGATTTTTTTTAAATTGGTACATTTACACAACGGAGTATTACTCAGCTGTTAAAAATAATAGCATTATGAAGTTTTCTGGTAAATTGATGGAACTAGAGGGAATCATCCTAGGTCAGGTAACTCAAAAATAGAAAGATGAACATGGTGTATATTCACTTACAAATAGAGATTAGCTGTTAAGTAAAAGATAACCATGCTACAATCAGTAGACCCAGTGATGCTAAGCAACAAGAAGGGCTTAAGGGGTTGACACAAGATCTGCCTGGGACGGAAAAGTAGATATCTTGGGTAGACTGAGAGCAGGGGATGGGATGGGAACAGGGGATCAGGTTGAGGCTGTGAGGGAGAGAATACTTGGAGTGACAACTGGAATTGGGAAGCTTATTGGGAGGGAGGTAGAAACCCAGTGCAATGGAAACTCCATGAAATCTACGAGGATGACTGACCCTACTGAATATTCCTAGTAATAGGGGACACAGAGCCTCAACCAGCCATGCTCCATAATAAGGCAAGGCCTCAAGTGGAGAGACTGGGATACCCACCCAGCCACAAAATCTCCAACCTATAGTTTGCCACACCTGTAGGATGTGCTTGGACCAGAGCCTAGCATAGTTACCATCAGAGAGACTTCATCCAGCAGCTGATGGGAGCAGATACAGAGACTCACAGACAAATATTAGGCAGAGCTTGGGCAGTCCTGCAGAGGAGGAGGAGGAAGAATTGGAGGAGCCAGAGGGGTCAAGGACACCACAAGAACGTAGCCCACAGAATTAACTGACCAGGACTCAAGTGGACTCACAGAAACCAGCCAGCCTGTCTGTGTCTGACCTAGGTCCTCTGTACACAGGTTATTACTGTGTAGCTCAGTGTTCCTGTGGGAATCCTAACAGTGGCATCAAGGACTGTCCCTGACTCTTTTGCCTACTTGTGGAATCCTTTTCCTCCTACTGGTTTGCCTTGTTCAACCTTGATGTGATGGTATGTTCCTGGTCTTATTGTAACTTGTTATGCTGTGCTTGACTGTGTTTGATTTATGTCTCTGGGAGGTCTGTTCTTTTCTGAGTGGATGGAAAGGTGGGGGAGAGACTGTGAGCAGGAGAAAGGGGAAACTGCATTTGGGGTGTAATATATGAGGGAAGAATAAATAAATAGGAAAAAATAGTAAGCAATAGCTGGACATTACAATAAGTATTACGTATATTTTTATTCGTTTCATTAATAGATTTTTGAATCTCATTTTGACAAAACACAAATATATATAATGTATACAATATGCATGTATATACACACATATTATATAATCAAGTGAGGCATATGTATGTAATGTTTAACATAAAAAATTCTCTCTGCCATTCTACCTTTGAATAGTACAATAATAAAACCACAAAAATATGTCAATATATGAAAAAAGAGAAATAAAGCAGAATCTTGAGTAAAATATTAGCTAGTGGGAAAAATATCATTTAGTTCATTTTTAAAAATCTAAATATACTTTATAAATATAAATATAAAACAGTATCTGTCACAGATATGGGGGAAGACTAGAAGTGACTCAAGGAAATCCTCTCCTGACTCATTTTTCTTTCTTGGCTAATTAGTAAGTAACAAATTTTTATTTAGTTTATCTTTGATTTACTATTATTTCTGTCCAGCGCTTTCTAGACTGTCCCTGACTCACCCAGAGGTCTTAGCTTGGGTTTTATTTCATCTTTTCTCTCGTTCTTCTGCTTCATGGCGCATCTGCTGTAACTCCACATTTTCTTATTAAGAATGTCAGTTTTCTAAAAAAGAGGAATCTATTTCCTTGAAAAATCATCTTCAGACAGAAGTAAATCTTAATCTTCTAGGTTGTAGGAAAGAGATATGTAATGTATTAAATTTTAGTTTTAAAAATAGTCATTTTAAAAGCTCCAAAGCTGAGGAACCCTGCATACTCTATTTCATTCTTGACACTGGAGCACGGTTATTCTTACGTTTCACACTAAAGTAAAAGGCAATGGCTATGAGACTTGAAAACCATGTTCACAGTCACTAAATTGACAAGAAGCACATTAAAGAAATTTGAATTCCAATGCGTTCAACTCCAAAGTCTCCAGTCTTTCTATACTCCTTCTAACATTGTGTCATGATGCAGTGCAAATAGCACAGACTGGAATCAGAATAATATTTGCTTTCATTGAGTGCCTACTTCCCATGTCAGCTTTTGCCATTCATTTTAAAGAGGACACTTGAAAGGAGTTTTATTTATATTAAAACTCATTAATTGTACTTAATCCATAGTACTATGCTAGCAAATACTATTAAAAGTCTGAAATACTTCACAAATTATTTTTGTAATTTGTATCATATCGACAATTATCATAGCGACAAAAGTGGGATCTAGGATTTGAAACCAAGTCTTTAAGAATCCAAAGAAAGAGAGATGTCCCAGCAGTTAAGAGCATTTACTGCTCCTCCAGAGGACCCAAGTTCAATTCTTAGTACCCATATCAGGAGGCTCACAACCACCTGAACTTCCACTCCAAGAGGATCCTCTACCTCTGGCTTCTGGGAATACCTGTACTCACATGTATATGTATGTGCATGGACATGCATGTGTTTGTGTGTGTAAGCATGTTCACATATGTACAAAATTTTAAATTATAAAAATAATTTTAAAAATATAAAGTACTTCATACAAATCTTCTAAGTATAATCATGCTCAAAAGGAAAGCATGCAACTCATATCCTTCTTATATTTCTCCTTAAATTTTTTGTGTGGCACTATATTTCTCACAAAACTTCCAAAATACTAGATTATAAAACTATATAGCTTTGACTTCTTATCAATAGTATATTGGGGAACAAATAATTACACACACACACACATACACACACACACACACACACACGTATAATTATATTATCTTTTTACCCCTGACTATTCCAGAAACAGCCAGATAATCTGAAGCCATTTTCTGCTGTTTAACTTTAAAAAATAGAGAATTCAATTAAATTACCATAAAAAATTACAGTGGATTTCTGCATTACTACATCATCTTTGGGCATATGCTTCTTATGCAAAGTCTGAAGTAGAAGCAGCACATAGGAAAGAGAAACAGTTGTTTTCACACTGTACCGACTTTCTTGGTGAATAGGTTTAAATACAAGAAGATAGAATTATTTTTAAGTGTATCTATCTCCAGTAAAATTTAAGTTATTATAGTAATCTCAGTGACAATGTACGTACTTACATGAAAATTGTATTATATGCTGTATTATCACTTTTTTCTTTCTGTTACTGTGACAAAATACCTGGAGGATGAAAGTATTTATTTTGCCCATGGTTTCAGAAGTCTCAGCCAAGCATGACCCAACTTCATTACTTTGAGCCCAAAGACAAAATGCCTTAAGGCCAAAACATATCTCTGTTAACCTTCACCTACATGAGAGTGTAGACTACCCAACTCCATCTACATGACAGTGCAGACTACCCAACTCCACCTACATGAAATTGTAGACTACCCAACTCCAGCTAGATGAGGGTGTAGACTCCCCAACTCCAGCTACATGAGGGTGTAGACTCCCCAACTCCACCTACATGACAGTGCAGACTACCCAACTCCACCTACATGAGGATGTAGACTACCCAACTTCAGCTAGATGAGGGTGTAGACTACCCAACTCTACCTACATGAGGGTATAGACTACCCAACTCCAGCTACATGAGAGTGTAGACTCCTCAACTCTACCTGCATGAGGGTGTAGACTACCCAACTCTACCTGCATGAGGGTGTAGACTACCCAACTCCTTCTACATGAAAGTATAGACTACCAAACTTTTGAAAGAAATCTGGACATTAAAAACTCATCTGGGTTCTGTAGAGGGAGCACCACACAGGGTTCAAGGTTATTTTAGTATCTAGACAAGTTAGACAGAGCAGCTAGAGGAGAGAAGAGACCCCAGCAGGAATGGTGCTGTTTAGTCCTTTCTACATCTCACTTACTGACATCTGTCTGATGGCTTCACCCTGCGGCATCATAGAGAGACTTTATTTTCTTTTTTGTTATTTTGTTTTTGTTTTTTAATTCCTAGATACTGGAGAAAATGAAAGGACTGAAATAGTTTCAACAACAATTGCATAATTAAAATTGGCTAATACAATATTTTCTTTTAACATTTTGGTAGCCAGAAGGTTTTGTGCCTATGATAAGTAAAATCAACCCAACTGAGAATTTTTTAAGCCAAATTGGCCACCTTGCATGGTCTGTGATTGGTTTCTGAAGTGTTTGTGGCATTTGAATTGTTTCCTCCTTTCTCTATTTGATGAAGGACAGCCTTCACACTCATGGCAACCTTCACACTCATGACAGCCTTCACACTCATGACAGCATTCACACTTATGGCAACCTTCACACTCATCACAGCCTTCACACTCATGACAGCCTTCACACTCATCACAGCCTTCACACTCATCACAGCAT
>OU015758.1:30726483-30786441 GCA_907169655.1 Acomys percivali
GCAGCCTTCACACTCATGACAGCATTCACACTCATGACAGCATTCACACTCATCACAGCATTCACACTCATCACAGCCTTCACACTCATGGCAGCCTTCATACTAATGGTAGATCTCTCTGCTTCCCTGTTCATCCCTGTACATTCAAGACACTCAGAACCTTTAATGCTATCTTCTTTCAGCCTGTACAAACACCTATCTTTTCCAAGGCATGAGCTCAGCAGCATAAACAGAGATATCTGGTGGAGAAAAGTGCTAGTGACATATGGTCCTCATTCAATGCTTCACCAGCCTTGTTCCACATTTGCACCCCCACAGGAAGTATTTTTTTTCAATTGCCTACCCAAGAAGCTATTTAAACATGAATCTTGGGTCTACTTATAGGGGAGTTCAAGCAATATACAGTGTCAGAACGCATGCATGAGTGGTGAATGCCCATGTGTGTGGGTATGCTTGCCTGTGCATACTTAGGGAGGCCAGTGGAGGATGTCAGGAACTCCATTCTCTCACTCGGTCTTATGTTTTTGAAACTGGGTCTCTCACTGAACCTTAAGGTAGTGGCACCCAGGGATCCTCCACCTCCCATAGCTCTGGAGCTACACGTCTACAAACACAGCCCTACCTGCTTTTCACATGGGTGCTAGGAGTCTGTCTCAGGCCCTCAGACTTGTGGAGCAAACACTCTTAGCCACTGAGCCATTTTTTACTCCCAGCCCTTACTGCTTTCTAAGGAGCACTACAGACATAGCTCAATGCTTTGTGAAGCCAGAGAGCACCTGGGGTATCTAGATGTATCTACTTGCCCTGATAGTCAATGCAAACTGCTGGAGATTTAAATTGGGAGATTTCTCTGCTTCATATTTTCCTCGGGATAAAACTCATAACTGCTTATCTTTGACTACAGGATCCATAACAATCCCACTCTTGTCTAATTTTACCTTTGTGCCCATTTTTGTCTTGCACTAAGACCAGACAGAGAAGGCATGTTTATTGAGCACCTATTACAGGACACCATTATGCTGTGTGTGCGTGTGTGTGTGTGCGTGTGTGTGTGTGTGTGTGTGTGTGTGTGTGTGTGTTTATCTCAGTTATCACACAAATCCCCAAGGAATTGTCAAGTCTTCAGAATAAAAGAGAAAGTGGAGATGATGACACAGTTCCTCTGCCTTTCATCTGTAAGCCTTCTTTCAAACACAACTCCGGGTGATTCTCAAATCTCTTCCAGCCTGTGTCCTTTTAATGTTGATTGGCCTCTTACCCTGGTTCCTCTGGAAAGTCATTTTACTTCCGGAAGCCTCATTCTGCCTTTGTTTGTTTGTGAGTGATATCTCAGCACACTAAGCCTGCTGTATTTGAAAGTGTTTATGGAATGAGTCATAATTCTTCATCACTCTATTTGTTTGCCTCTTTAATTCCTCCTGTATATAACGCCCTTTCTTCCCTTGTGTCCTGGAACAGAAGTTCAGCTCTCAGAAAAGTGTCGCCATTCCCAGAGCATCTGGAGGGGTTGCGTGCACTCCTCTGTTCTCCTCATGCCTTCTTCACCCTTACATCCTTTTATACGTTTTGGAATATGTGGGTTTGTTCTCTACCAGAAAGCAAACTCCGTAAGTTTAGACTGTACCTATTGGATCTACATTTATACAAGGACAATGTCCGATGCTTCTGAACAAAGGTTTATTAAATGTTTGCTGAATAATTGTATCACTGAAACAACAAAATGTGGCAACTTTGGACATCTTCAGCAATTACAATTTAAAAATAAAGAAGCCACGTGAATGGGAGCGAGCTCATACCAGCTGCTTCTCCCTTACTTTACACTGAGGCTGCCCAAATCTGCACACTCAGTCAGAGGCCCATGACCTCCTATGAGTAGTCACATGTCACCTAGTCTGGTTTATTAAATGATTTTCTATTTGGGACCGGGAGATATTGTTCTCAGTTCTCTGGATGGTGCTCTGTTCTAACAGATGCCTTGGGCTTCATTGAAATATTTTCCTGTATCTTCATCTTCTGTGGCTAACAATCAAGCTACCTGGGCTTGAAGCTCAGAAGCCTATGGTCTCCTAGCCTGGTGACTATGGGAAATCCCCATGAGTTTCCTAATAATCCATTCCTTCACCTCAAAATTTGTAAATTGACAATGTCTGATCCAAGAGCTCGCGTTTGGTGACGTGGTTAACATAATGACATGACACACAACTCGTAAACGTTCCCTATTGTATTCACACTGTTAGTGTTTCTTTCATTAGGTCTCTGCTATCCTATCAGACTGTAAGGCTTGTTTTCTCTAATGTTTATTCTTTTCATTTTCACCCCTCCAGGCTCATTTTAATTTTAGATATCTCAATATACATTGCGTTGCCTGTGTAAGCCCAATAGACTGTAAATCACTCCGGCTACCTCACACTCCTCTGTGCTCCTCCGTCTCTCCTCCTCCAGCTTTAACGCCTATGCCATGGAAGCTGTTTAAACCTCTGTTTAACTGGCATCAAATTAACTGACTGCCTTTGTATCGTTCCTCTGGAAGGCAGAGCCTCAGGCAGAGATTAAAGTGCTGACACGAGGGACATGTAAGCCCAGGGTAATGAAGATGCAGAGAAAAGAAGAAGGTGGGCAATAAAAGACATGGAGTTATTATGGAGATGGCCACCCCTTCACACAGGGTTCAAGAGAGAGAGGGACAATTCCCTGGGCAGACGTGTTTACTCAGCACAAAGGGCTTTCTCCTAAAAGGTTGAAAAAGAAGCTTACCTTGTCCACGGAGGGAAGAAAAGAGGAGACGTCTAACCAGATCCCTCCCATTTTCTCATTTCCTATGATCCAGGAGACAAGGTTTCCTTTCTAGTGCTTTTAAGTGGCCTCACCTGGCCCCTTGGGAGCCACTCAGAAGCCACATCCCATGCCTGAAATAGGGCAGTTCATTGAAACCCAATGTAAGAAGGTGACTCAGTACACATAGATGCCACCCAAGAGAGGAGGAGAAATGCCATCTGGGAAATCTGAGAAGATACACAGGATTTGTGTCCATTACCCTGAGTGTCTAAGCCTCTCAATCAAAGGCTCAAAGCCTGTGACCACAAGGCTATGCCCTAGTCTGACTCCCTAGACTTCTGTCACCGCACGAATCAGTTATACTTACGCTGAAAAGGGACTCTTTCATTTGTTATTACAATTGCAGTTTCATTAAGCGCCGCATAAGCTAAAATAAGCCGTGAGTTGGAATGTATTTGGGGGAAGAAAATACTGGTAAGATTCACAGGAAAGTGCTGCTGATGCAGGCTTGAAGAGGGACAATTGTAAAGTATCCCCTGGAGGTAACACTGAAAATGCATAAGGATCAGCTGTCATTGCTTGTATCCATATTTTTGCATTCATACTCTAACTAAATGCAATATCAATATAGATATACACACATACATATATAATGAGTTTTATGGGTATGGGTTTTGCATGCATGTGTGTCTTGCAACCTGTACATGCAGTGCTCTTGGCAGGCTATAAGAGGGCGTCAGACCCACTGGGACTGGCGTTGGGGACAGTTGTGAATGCTGAGTACTGAGAGTTGAACCCAAGTCCTCTAAAAAAGCACTTAGACATGGCAGATGCAAAAAACAGTGCAGTGTGGAAGCCCAGCCACTGACCTTATTGCTGAGGGACGGATCTTATCAGTAACAATGAAAATATTGGTTATTTCACACATTTTCACTTATTCTAAATTTTAAAGAGTTAGATCTGTATCATGTTGCCAGTTCCTTCCTTCAGACAGTCATGTTGGTGAGCCTTCCTGGGTGTGGCTTCTGACATTCCTAGGTGACACCATCTCAGAGCAAACTCCCAGATCTTCTACCAGTTTGTCTTTCTGCCTTCTCTTGAACCACACCCCCTGAGCTCTTGGTGCTGGAGCTGTGTTGCAGATGGATCCATTGGGGCTGGCCTCCATAACTCTTCGTTCTGATCACTTGTGATTTTCTGTAGTGGTCTTCATCCATCGCAAAGGCAGGTTTCCTTGATGAAGGAATTAGCTGTCGCATAAAGATAAGACTTCAGAGTGCGGTTAGGGATTAGTCTGGGTTACGTTTACATTGTATATTCCTCTCCAAGACCCTTCATTCAGCAGCCCTGGCCATTTGGTTCAGTCCCCGGGACCAGACATGCTTTTCTTCTTGAGTAGATCTAAGTCTAATTAGAGGGCTGTCCGTGGCTGAGGGACACCAGACAGACATGCAAATGTGGAAAGAGGAAAGCCCACAAGGCCTCAATCCTACACAAAGAATCACAGGCAACTAAGAAATGTTGAGAGCAGGAGAAACAGTCTTTCCCAGGGGAAGAGCACACCAGTTTCCCACTTCCAAATAGTCAGCCCTGAAACCATATACATACATGTATCTTTATACATACTGAGCAGGCTGTATTTATGTACTTAGGAAGGCACGCATGCCATGCACCACCAACAACAACAACAATTAAAAGGGGGGCACAGGCAATTGAAAGAGAGCAAGGAAAGGTATATGTGAGGTTTTGGGGGGGGAAGAAATGGAAGGGGAAATGATGTAACTATATTGCAATCTCAACAAATATACAAGCTACTTCCTTTAACCTGTTGTTGGGGGTGGGGTGTTCACACACATGTCAGCATATGTTTGGCAATCTGAGAGCAACCTTATTCACTGTCCACTTTAGGGTTTTTTGTTTGTTTATTTTTTTTTTATTTTCTACTGAAAATAATTTTTATGCAATATATTCCACTCCCTCTTTCCTCCCAGATCCTCCCACCTCCTCACCCATTCGAGTCTATACCTTCTAAAGAGAGTCTCTTTAGAAAACAAACAAAAGAAAAGAAAAAGAAGCATCATGAGAAACATGGTGTGGGGTGGGAGAAGAGCTTACAAAAACAAAATAAAATTTAAAAAACCACAATGTACAAGCAAAGATCAGTAAGGTAATAAATACCAAAACAAAGCAAAATGAGACAAAAAAATTATCAAAACTACGACTGAGTTCATTTTCTGTTTGTTATTTACTGCTGGGCATGGGCCCTGCCTTCAAGTGTTTGCTTGTCTTTTGAGACAGTGTCTTCTGGAACTCAGGCTAACCTTAAATGTCTTATGTCGATGAAGCTACCCTTGAGCTCCTAATACCAAGTCCTCACCGCCCAGATACAGGCTCCCAGGTGTTTGCTATTTTGCTCAGCTAGCCACCTTGGTTTTGGAGAGAAAGTCTCTCACCTGGCCTGGATCTTACTGATTAAACCATGCTGGCTACGTGAGCCTGAGAGCCACCTGTCTCCACATACTCAGGGCTGGGATTATAAAGTGGTGCCACAACAGCAACATTTTTCCCCGGCTGGGTTCGAAGAGCAAAGCAATGTAAGATCCACTTACATAGCAAACAAATGTACATTTTTTCCCCATACTCATGTGTGTGAAGAATGTGATCATTTGCCTATGCATATTCGGATGTGGAAGGAGATGTGCATGTTTGGAGGCCTGAGGTTGACATTTGGAATTTTCCTCATTTGCTCTTCCATCTTGTTTGAGTCAGGGTCTCCCAACCAAATCAAGAGTTCATCAACAACTTCTCTTTATGAATCACAAATTTAAACCTTGTGTAGGCATCTACACATTCATATAGTCCTTAGGAATGATGTGAGGGACCAGGGATGTAGACCAGTGTGTAAAATGTGAAGAGCATGAGGAACAACCTGGCTTAGGTTTAGTCTCAATACCACATGCTGATATATACCCAGGACCCTAGAGTTCAGAAAGCAGAGGTTGGAGGACCGTAAGTTGAGACTCTGCTGTTTAGCAAGTTTGACAGCAGTGTAAGCTACATAAGACTCTACCTCAATAAAACAAAAGTTCTTTCACAGAACTATATCTTATAAAGTCAGTCAATAAATGAAGTCTCAGTATAGTGTAGCTATTGTTGCTTGGAGGACGTTTAAGGTCGATGCACCTGCTTGGAGGACATTTTATCGAGGTACACCAGCAATGCAAAGGCATGCGTGACGTAGTGTCCTATTAGACTTTACTCCCCACACAAACAACCTGCTCCACTTAGATGACCTCAAAATGTTTTTCTTCGACACACAAAAGACAGAACTCAATACCAACGTAGACAAAACAGCCTGCCACAAAGGCCAGCATAACAGAGAAAAGTGGCAACGAGGTGTGAGGGCACTTTAGTCAACAAAACCTTCCTGGTAGTGCCTAGTGGTGACACTCCTGAAGAACATGGCAGTAGAAACAGATTACAGTCCATTCTATATAAACTTTGGAGGTCTTTCTGTAAAATTGACCAGAGCCAACCAGTTTTTAGTTGTCATTCTAATCTTTAGTCATTGTGAATATGTTTTAAAACATCATTTTTAATGTTCTCAGTTTAAAAAAAAAAAAAATCCCTCTTAGAAGAAAGAAAGACCTGTACTCATAGAAAGTGTCATTTAAGCGCTATGATAATTAAGAATTTTATATGCCCCGTTTGGACTCAGCCAGGTAAGCTGCCCCCTCTCAAAGCCTGCTGTAGTGTGGCTTCTGTCTGCATGGGTGTGCTATTCACTGAATATGCATATAAAGGTCCCACCAGACAAGAGGTTTTTCTGGTTCATCACTGCACTGCAGGATGCCATGAAGGGAAAATCACAAGCTCAGGCTTCCACTAAGTCCGTGACCAATTTAAAACCCTATTACTGGAGTCATCTGAGCTAGAAATACATTTGGTGACATCACTGGATACAACTGAAGTCAAAATTTGTGTGACATTTTCCCAAGTGTTACTTTTCACCAAAAACGTTATTTTACAGAGTTTAGCCACAGCACAGTGCTTTAGGTCTAGAACTGAACCTCGGGAAATATAATGAGGTTGAAAAGAAAGTGAAAGTTAACAGCCAGGGCTTTAACAAAGGCTCATCCTCCCTCAGGCTCTGAAGAGTCAGTAACTGAGTTCAGTAACTGAAAATTAAATTAGGAGAAAATGCCACCTCTGCAGTTAAGGCTTCCTTCATCATTAATGGTGGTATTGGGGGGCGGGGTGGGGGCTGTGCTGGGCAGAGCTATGGAGAGCATTTCAGAGGCCCCCGGACAGTGGGAGTTTGCACCCACCTACACCATGGTGGAAGCTGTCCTCACACTGCTGCTTCGCCTTTCCTCTGGCTTCCTTCTCACGCTCAGCCATTCCCTCATGATATATTTCTTGTTCATTCCTTCCTGTTGAGTTGTCCTTTTATTCAGTCTTCTACTTTTTTTTTCTTCTGTCCTCCTCTCCTGTCTAATTTCTTCCCTCTGCCTTTCACTTTTCCCTCCTGTTTCATATTTACATCCTTACAGGAGTAACGTATCTGATGATACAGCTTGTGTCATTTTCCCTGATCAGAGTCCAGGAGCAAACAGCTAAGGATTCCAAGGAGCGGAGGTGGAGGGGGTGGGGGGCGTGGGGGGAAGCACGAAGCTTTCGACTTTATCTGGTCACGTCAAATGAGTGGAACTGCTTTCTGAGGATCGCATGAGCACAAGAAGCGGTAAGGATGAGCAGGAGGAAGTAGTGAGCAGCGGCCCGTTTATATTAATGGCTTGAGGGAAAGGGCAGCAAGGAAAGAAAACAAGTTAGGTCTCATCGAACCCCTCCCACTCTTGAAGTAAATATTCCTACTCAGGGCTCAAGAAGGTGGTTGATTTGGCCAAAACTCAGTGGTGCTTTAATACATACAATAAGGTACCACTACCCCTTCTAAATAGATTGCTAGAGAGCTGAACCGTATGATACAGCTACAAGGAAGTAAACGCTGTTTTATCGTAATTTGATTATGCCGCATAGTGCTACGCAGTGATCTTTCGTCCTGTTCTATGAATGGGCAAAGACCTTCTACAGGCTTAAAATAGAGATGAGCCTGAGATGGAAACCATGCAAAACCCATGGCTCAGTTACTGTACAGTGATCTGCGTTTCACGGTGAATAGCTCTGCCTTTGTACAAAAGCTGGTATCTGCTGCAAAGTTACTTTCTTTTTCTAGATGCTATGAGCACCTTCTAAGAGCTCAGAGATTCCAATTAGACTCGACTCCCCCAATTACATAACAGAAGAGACCACCCAAAGACATCTCAGAAGTTTACACTCTCCTGCTCCAAAGCCCCAGCCCCTAGCCATTGCTGTTCTTTTTAAAGCAGATATGTGTGGAAACTTAGAACAGATCCTCATTGTTGTTTCCTTCCAAATTTTGTAATCACATCATCTTCTCTAGGGCTTACACTGAGAATGATCCCATTCCACGAAAATCTCTCAGGCCACAGATGCCTAATCAGTGCCCAAAGTTCTCCGACTCTGGTTGGATTCCTAAGCAGACACAACTCTGATAGAGTGTTGCATCTTGTGTACGTGATGTGTAATCACAGCTAGGCATAGAGTCTGTCACCTTTCCACACTACTCATCTCCAGGTGCTGAAATGGAGCAGAGAGTAATCTCAAAGTCCACTTTTCCTCTGGAAGTGAAGAGCCTTCAGGGCAGTTGGAAGCGCTAGCTGGGGCTCTTCTTGCCACAAGACCAAATATAGCCCAGGGAACTGGGCTGTAATTAGTGGTCCTCACTGAGGCTTGCTGGAATGAAATTACAGAGCTCCAGCAAAAGAAAGGGTCTTTGAGTGCAGAAAATACAGTAGCTAAAAGGGTGCATTTCCGTGCTTACATAGGCCGTGGCTTTCTTAGTTTGTATGGAGGCTGACAGTAGAAAAAAACCAAGCTAATCAATAAAGAGTCACAATGCTGCTTAATGCTGAGCACATCTTTTCAGCCTTCTCTCCTTCAGTTTAAAAATTACAGTTATGTCCTAAGGTATTCTACATTCCAAGATTCCATGTCTATTGTTCACAGAGAGAAATTATGTCAAACTTCTATGTAAAGGCCCATACATGAAAACATTCAATGATGACATTGATCAATTAAGACACTAAGTGTCTCCAAATAGGGTCAAGGCTACGATGCTCACTACTGATCAAACAGGAACTGTGAGGTCTAAGAAACACACGAGTGACTACAGCATGGCTCTTGCATACGGCCATTGTATTATTCTCTGAGTGACTTTAAATTTGTTGCTTCCTTGAACTTGCTTCTCACTTATTCTTTCTTGTCCATTATTCTCTGACTTCATTACAGTCATGTCAATGAGCACACTAGTCATCAGATTCAAACTCTTTTAACTTTGGCAAATATTGAAATTAATTATATACTTTAATCTCCCCAAAGTGTAATTTCATCATTTTGGGGAATATAAAAAGTGGAAGAGTTCAACCCTGTTTTCTGTTTTTATCTCTACCCCTAATTAAAATTTTTCATCACATTTTTTTTCTGTACAGCACTACAAATTCATTGCCATTACAGTGGATGTTATTAGATTGGGGTCTGTGAGTTTTAACTTCGTATATTCATTAAGACCCTTACAGACCCTTAGGTCATTTAGAGTTTGCTATGATGTGCTATCTAATACCACATAAATGACACTTAGCAAGCTATGCAATGATATTCAAAAATATGAAAAATATATAACATTCAAATAGAAAAGCAGCACTAGTGTGCACAATTTACATGTGTTTATATGCATATTATAATTGTGTAAATATAATTAATAAGTATGTATAAATATGTGCTTGCCAATATAAACTAAAATTACAGAATTACAGAGAACTTTTGGCTTTTTAAAAATGTTTAATTTAATTTAAATTTATGTGCATTGGTGTGGGGGTATTAGATCTTGGACTTACAGACAGTTGTGAGCTGCCATGTGGGTGCTGGGAATTGAATCCACATCCTTTGGAAGGGCAGGCAGTGCTCTTAACCATTGAGTCATCTCTCCAGCCCTGAGAACTTTTGGCTTTGCAAGGCTGTCTCTACATCAAATATTAAAATCCAGAGTACATAGCCCAGGAACCTAACAAAGATGAACCAGAACCCTACAAGAACGGGACAAAGCATATTTCCATCCTTATTGTTTTCAACATTGATATTGAAATATATTATATATACATACATACAACATACATACATATTTTTTTTTCCTGAGGAAAAACAAAAGCAACTCAGATAGGAAACAGTTTATTTTACTTCCACTTCTACATCATAGCTCATCATCAAAGGAAGTCAGAACAGGAACTTAAATAGGGCAGGAACCTGTAGGCAGGAGCTGATGCGGAGGGCATGGAGGGGTGCTGCTTCCTGGGGGGTCCCCATGACCAACAGCCCAGGGATGACCTCACCCACAATGGGATGGATCTTTCCACATCCATCACTAACTAAGAAACTACCCTACAGGTGTGCCTACAGCCTGATCTTATGAACGAAGCTTCTCAACTGAAGTTCCCTCCAGGCAGACGATGACTATAGACTGAGTCAAGCTGACATACACTTAGCCAATACTCTTGGTAACAATGGCGTCCTATAGACTTTGAAGGAACTTTGCCATGTTGTTGAATACACATCGTTGACAAAGGAATCATAAAAAATTGGTGCAAAATCAAGGGCATGGGAAAACAGTTGTAGGCCCAGCTACAGCTTCATTGCGACGAGTTGAATGGCTGATTTACAGTCTTTCCTCCCACTTTGTTCTCTGTAGTCTCACCTACTCCAGAGGGCCACTTTCATTTTTAGAGGACTCCCATGTGATTAAGCCAGATCTATTCAGCTTACTCTTATTTTTGGTTAGCTAAAAAAATCCAACTTAGTTATGACTGTTGCTGAATATTAATGATTAATATTTAGTCATATTATTAATAAAGCTTTGTTACTCCTTAATTGAAAATTTCCCCCAAATAACCATAACCACACATAGAGACTGTACTTTAATCAAAAGCTAAATACAGAGCTGAGCATAAAATCTAATCCGTTGCTGTACTGTCAATTTATCTTCCCCCCACTCAGGGTCCCCAATACTTGCAGGCATTGTCCTCTCTGGTGTCTGTCCTTCCTCCTCCCTCCTGCGTCTCTATCCGCCCCCTCCAAAATTCGTGTACTTTTAGTCCAGTTTCTTCCTCCCACTTAGCCCAGTGTCAGCAATTTAACTATACAATCAGGGATAATTTAGGAGGCAAGAGTTACAAATGTCATTTTGGGTACATGAGTGTCTGCTCATAAAAAACAGCAAGCAGACCTCAGGGAGCAAAATAATTAACATTAGAATACATAGCACCAGGTCAACCCCCAACAGTTCCCCTTTTCTGTCTAATTTTTATAATAAACAATTTTTGTAATATAATAATATTTTATTATATATTAATTAATATATAATATTATTTTTATTATAACATATAAAATAATATATTATATAATATTATATTATATTATAATAAACAATATACAGTAAGGACAGTTATGAAACAATAATAAAAACTATTAGGTTATATTTACATATATAATGTTCAGTCTATATGTGTTCAGCAACCTTGAAGAAAATACGATCCATCCTATCTAGGTAAGTCTAAGGTTTTGTAACTAAATCATTTTTTAAATTATATCTTGTATCAGTCACCCTAAAAACATCTTTCTAAACCTTACAACATCTTCTTATCTCCTAAAAAATTTTATTTTAAATGCAAAAGCTATAACTATATGGTCTTCAACCCCCATCAGAGACTTGATAAGGAATAAAATTATACCTGAGTAAGCAGGAGGTACAGGCGCACAGCTTCCAAAATAAACAAAAATGACAGCGACAGTTTGCTAATGGACAGTCACTACTATAATGTTGAAATATATCTTCAGCCTTCTGGCCCAGCATATCTGACAGACATATTATGAAGCAGGAACTATTAAGGCAAGGCAGTCATCAGCCTATGTTCAAGTCTTGTCTGTTTTTAGACAGCATATTGTCTGTAGAGAATATAGGAGCATCACTTTTTGCCCAGGGCTAGCTTACCACATAGAAACAGCTCCATATGGAGGTTTCCTGATGCTCATATCTTCTTTGAAGTAGACCGAGCTGCTGCCTGGAGCTGACTTGTCTAGCCAACAAAGACTTAAATTAATAAAAGCATCTTTAAATGCCATATTCTGAGGGCTTTGAGGTTTTTTTAAGACCATCCATCTATAGACCATTATATAGTGTATAATCATATCTATATATCTATGTATCTAGGTATCTATCTATGTATCTATCTATCTATCTAGTACCTATCTATCATCTATTTATCTATCTATTATCTGAACAGGTAATTAATGTTGCTTGTTATTAGTCATTTGCTATCTGTCTAAGCTAGGAGGCATATTTCTGTAATAAACTAGACTAGTATCTGCTATGACCATGAATCTGATTGACTAGCCAACAACTTGTATTTTCAGCTTCTTAAAGAGTTTGTAACAGTAGCTTTAAATGGACTGGGAGTAAACCTTGCATTTATAAATGAGTTGTATATGTCCAATACCTCATATTAGAGTAAAAACATATACATATGTGTTTTTATCAAAAGTAACCTTAAATTTGTATCAATATATCAATATTTGTACCGATGGAAACTTTAAATCTATACCAAATACAATAGTCTGTAACAATGTAAGCAAAAATAACCTTATTGAAGAATAACAATTCATGCTCTGAATTCAAATGCAGATTCAATAATCTACCTTTTATTTTATTATTACTGTAAGATATTTTTATATCGCCCCCTCTTTCTTTTCAACCCCTTTCTTCTTACCTAAGAAAGAAAGATAGAGAAAAGAAAAGAGAAAAAAAATCCCTGAGTCTACAGTTTTATACCATGTTCTCTCTGATTAAGGCCATTAATTATTGTAACCAATTCCCCTAGATGACAATAAACATCTATAACCCATTAGAACAACCAAAATCTACCCAACCAACTCAAAGGAATGGGATATTGGTTAGAATGCAAAGCACCAGACCAACCACCAACACTTACCCCTTCAGAGCAACATACAACTCAGGTGCGAGAGTTCCTGGGTAAGAGTGTGCAGACTGCAAAGCCCAGCTGCTGCAACACATACCCCAACTTGGAGACAGTCCTTTGAAACTCACCTTAGCCAAAAACACACTTAAAAGCGAATTTTAGAGAGTGTAGTTCACAATAGCCAAGACGGCACATCACAAAGGCAACCCTGGATGCTAATAAAAACGTTTTTATCCTTGACGACAGAATAAACAACTCCCTGTACAAATGGTGAGGGTGGTCCAGGAACGTTTTCTGCACTCCTCTCTTCCCCCAGCCCTGTTCTATCTGGCAAGCAGCATACCGACATGGCTAATTGTCTTTAGTGCCAGTGGTGTGCATAAGGGAGACACATCTCCTCCGCATCCCTGCTGCCAGAGCACCCTGAACCCCACACCATCAGAAAGGCGGATTTTCAAGCTATGACAAGGTTCGGAGAGAGAACAATGCTGCCCACATATCATCACAGTTGTGCCTTTGTTTTGGACAAAGGATATTAGTATTTTTTTCTTTTGAATACCATCCAGGTCCCTTCTGCTTTCTTGGTGTCTTCTCCCCTTAGGCTTTGGCTTTGAAGAACAGGATAAAGTCTTGTTTTTAAGTGTGTCTTTTCCTCCCCACTTCTTTACTCTCCTGAATCATACAACATACAGGTTACAGACAGGAAGGTGGGAACAAGTGAAGGAATCTGTTTTCAGTTCAGTCACAAAATAAATTCCCTAAGTAAAGAGACTTCGGTATTTCTCAGTAACACAGCTACTAGCAGAAAAAAGTTTTAATACATTTCTTCAAGTTTAAACACTTTAGATTTAAATTTAATGAAATACATTTTGTTAAATTTAATAAATTTCTTTAAGCACTATAAATTCCCAGAATCCAGACTGACATTCAGGTTAACCTAGTATCCATACCTCCCCAGTGCTGAATGTCGTTTCACAAGCCCTAGCTCCCCATCTTTACCAGTGGTCCTGTTGGACCCTAGAGTCCACCCGGGTGGGGGTCGTCGCGAGAGACCATTCGAGAACCACAATGTTGATGCAAAGGCACAAGGTTTACTTCTGACGCGCGTCAGGGGGCCCCCGACACTCTTTCAGGAGGGAGGGAGGGAGGGGGCGCACACCGAGTCTCTGTAACAGTGACTTTTTAAAGGCTAAAACCACAAAGGTTAGGATTGGCTCTGGTGGTCGCTAAGGGTGCTTGTCTAATTATTATTGGCTATTGCAGGGAGGAGTGTTGGGGAGTTTCCAGAGAATTTTCAGATGGTAATTGTTTACCTTAGTTGAAATTGTTTATCTCGGTTGGCTACCTTGATCTCAGAAACTGAAGCTGAGCTGGCCTTCAATTCTTTTTGATTCTTTTTGAGTCATTTTCCCAAGTTTGCCTGGGTCACGTTCCCAGGCTGGCTGAGAGAGAGAGGGCCTTACAGTCCCAGTTCTGCACCTTAAGAGAACTGCAGGCTGAGGACAGCACCTCTGCACTGGTACAGTGGAAACACCAGTACCATGGAGCACCAGCACCATGGAGCACCAGCACCGTGGAGCACTAGCACCGTGGAGCACAAGCACCATGGAGTACTAGCATGGTGGAGCACTTGCACTGTGGAGCACCTGCACCGTGGGAGCACCTGCACCGTGGGAGGACCTGCACCGTGGGAGCATCTGCACCGTGGGAGCACCAGCCCACGGTGTTGGTCTTGCTGTTACTTCCTCATGGTTTCTGTTTCCTTACAGTGACATATCCACTGCCTTGTTCTCACACCTTGGATCTCCAACCTGCTATGCTAATCTTCTGACTAATCCTTTGCTTTAACCTCAATGTCAAAAAAGGTAGAATTTTGACTTCCCCTTCTTGCCAGACTCTCCATGAGGTATCCACATACTCTGAATATAGACTGTGGTGCTTAGTGTAGTTTTGTGACTAGTTCCTGAAAGTAACTACCACTATTGCACCTTCTTAACTTTCCCCTTTCCTTCTTTCTTTTTCTTTCTTCTTTTCCTCAAAAAAGCAGCCCCTGTCCTATCCTACAGAACAGGCACACAGAACAACACAGCACATTGAGAGACACTACAGGGATTTCCATTTTGCTAGTGTGTAGGCAGGGGCCAGCAGCAATGGTGAACAAGAAGTCTGAACCTTAGAGAAGCGGAAGCTCAGAGAGTCCTGTCTATGACTTTTCCTCGGGTGATGAACAGTTAGGGGAGGTATTCTAAGCTACAAGGGGCATAGATCTGTTTGTGTTTGCAGGAGACTGTGCAGAAGAAGGGAAAGAGAACAGTTTAGAAAATCCTCAGGAATTCCAACAAAACTTACTTGGAAGTCTATAGAAAGATGATTGCAACGGAAGCAAATGGGACATGTAAAACCAAGCGACATTTCTAACATTTCTGTCCCACAAATCTCCTTAGTTCTCAGGAGTCTCATAAGGTCAGATGGAGTCTGTGTCTCCGCTCAGCCTTCCCTTCTGCCAGTCCCGTTTTCTCCTCTTCCTTTCTACAGATGCTAATTTGCAACTGGATCTTTGTTCAAAAGAAGCCAACCTGTAACGTGGGGATCAAAAGGGGCAGGAAACAACTAAACAGAGAATGAGTTAGATTAGAATCAAGGAAGACGAAGGACTCTTAGTGGATTACGTGCTCAGGTTGGTTCTTGGTTGAACGGTTTCAACCAAATATGTCACATCACGGGTGTCATGCTTTAAGAATAAATCTGTGATTTCATTTAAAGTCCCTGTGAGACATTGTCACACAAACGTTCAGCATGCAGTTGTCTAGAAGAGTATAGATTTTATTGCTCACAAACCATGAGACAGGTAGCTAATGAATTAGCAGATCATAAAAATATGTGAGGTATTATGAGAAAATTAAGATTATTGAATTTCTAGAAGTTGACCTCAATTCTCAAAGGCTTCACAATTCTCTCAGACAGTCTTTTGTTTGATATAAGCATCTCTCTCGGTTGGATTGTGAAATCACCAAGACAAGAATCAAGTTTTACTCATCTTTATACTTTTGAACGCCTGAAGGAAGGGATAAATAAACTAGAGTTGAGGAAAATCAAATGGATGGAGTTAACGTTCCAGTTCCAATGTTGTGTGGGGCCTTCAGGTCTCTCTAGGTGGGATGCTACTGTTGTGAAGACTTTCAGGCCTGGGAAGTATTCATTCTGACACATAGCTCATTTTAGATGGTTTGGGGAGCTTTAAATTACATTTATTTATTTATTTATTTATTTATTTACTTATTTATTTATATTTGTGTGGATATGAGGTGGAGAGGCTGGTGATGAGTCATACCCTGTGTGTGTGGAGATCAAAGGACATTTCTTTCTTTTTTCTTTTTTTTATTAATTTATTCATATTACATCTTGATTGTTAGCCCTTCCCCTGTTTCCTCCCATTCCTCCCTCCCTCCCACTTTCCCCCTTCTCCCCTCCCCTATGTCTGTGATTGAGGGAGACCTCCTCCCCCTATATATGCTCTTAGAATATCGAGTCTTTTCTTGGTAACTTGCTATCCTTCCTCTGAGTGCTGCCAGGCTTCCCTATCCAGGGAACATGGTCAGAAAAGAGGCACCAGAGTTCGTGTGAGAGTCAGATCTCATTCTCCACTCAATGGTGGAGAATATCATGTTCGTCACCTAGGTCTTGGAAGGGGTTCGAAGTTTACTGCCTATATTCTCCTTGGCTGGTGCCTTAGTTTGAGGAGGACCCCAGGACCCAGATCCACCTGTCATAAAGTTCTTCTTGTAGGTTTCCAGGACCCTGTGGATCCTACTATTTCCCCATTCTTCTATGCTACTCTCACCTAAAGTCTCAATAGGATGTCCTCTCCTCTGACCTACTTTCTTGGTAAGTAAAGTTTTTCATGGGACGTATCCCTTGGACTAGCGTTTTGATATAAGTGAGTATATACCGTTTGTCTCTTTTTGCTTCTGGGTGAACTCACTCATTATGATAATTTCTAGATCAATCCATTTGTCCACAAATTTCGGGAATTCCTTGTTTTTAATAGCTGAGTAGTATTCCATAGTGTAAATGTACCACAGTTTCTTAATCCATTCTTCTACTGAGGGACACTTAGGCTGTTTCCGTGTTCTGGCTATTATGTATAAAGCAGCTATGAACATGGTTGAGCATATGTCCCTGTTGTGTGGTAGGGCATTTTCTGGGTATATTCCAAGAAGTGGGATAGCTGGGTCTTGAGGAAGCCCTATTCCCATTTTTCTGAGAAAGCGCCAGATAGCTTTCCAAAGTGGTTGTACTAGTTTGCATTCCCACCAGCAATGAAGGAGTGTTCCTCTCTCTCCACATCCTCACCAACATGTGGTGTCATTTGAGTTTTTGATCTTAGCCATTCTGATGGGTATAAGATGGAATCTCAGTGTCGTTTAGTTAATGCTCTTCTTTCATTATGTAGGCTCCAAGGTTCATACAGTCTTGGTGACAAGTGTCTTTACGTAAAGTTATCAGGCAATGGTAAGATTTTGTGTAAATTTTTCCCCTTTAGTTTGCTCTGGCTCATTAGAAAAAGTCTTCCATTTATTTGATAGGACCTTCCGGCTCAGAGCAATCAGCACACAGTAGTCTCAAGTGACTCTCTCAGTGACTTTTAAGGATCCTCACAGCCAGAAGAACCTCTCGGAGGATCAGCACCAAAGCCTAATACCAGCTTATGATTCCTTATTATGTCATTACACATGAATAAAACAAGTTAGACCTATTATGCAGTTATTTCTTCCCATTGGTAATCGAGCTTTAAGAAAAAAATCATGCAAATCCCAACTCACCTTAGAGAACATTCTCTGGACAGCCGCCTTCGTCCAACCATCCCATCTAGGCTGTACTGGTGTCCAAGGCACCTTTGCAATCCTCGGACTACATAGTGTCCAAAATTAGAAGGTAGTCAGTTCACAACATCTCTGACAAGTATTATGCCAGAGCAATTTGATGTCTAGACTTCTTGTTTCAGTCAGGAGATTAACTGGCTTATCTTAACCCCAAGGGCAACCCTTGGCTCACATCCAAGAAATCAGCAGTTCTCAGGTTGGTCCCTGGCAGATCAAGCCATCAGCCACTTGCCTAATCCCACTATCATACACTGAATCACAGAACAGGACTTTTTTCAAGCAGTGTTAGACATCACTTTTTAAAAAATATATCATCTTAAAAGGCATCTAAAAAACTAAATAGTGGTTAACTTTTTTCAAAACAAATGAAATGCCTTATCACATTCTTTTACTTATAATGAAAAATTTGTATACATACAAAAACTTTAAGAATCGTTAATTTACAATAAGTTAACCTCATCTTCAGCTGGTACAGTGGCTCAGCTGGTTAAAACATTTACTATAAAACTAAAACGAAACTGTAGGTCTTAGTTTGCTCGCTAATACCTGTGTGAAGGTAAAAGGAAATTGTCCTCTTGTCCACATGTTTGTAATGACTCTTGCACCAATCAGACCCAGGCACACAGATACACACAGACACACAGACATATATAGAGACACACACACAACAACAAGAACAACAACAATTTAAAGCTAGCTTATTCTTTAGGGCCAGCATGGTTTCCATGGCATCCTAAATTTTACCCAAGGCATCTTAAGGAGGCAGCTGTGCATCTGGACAGTGAAGGCATGGGGCTGTTTTTGCATCTTAAGCTCAGGACATGAATGGCCTACAGCAGAGCCACGTGGGCCCAGGGAAATGGTAAATGTAGGAGGCCCATAGGTATACGTTGGCTAGGAAGTTGACAGAAGCCTCTACCCAGTTGGAGAACTCTGAAAAATCTGGGGAGGCACAGCAGCTTGGCAATATGAGGCTAAGGGCAAAAAGACGTTGGCTGGCCCTGAAGTCTGAGGCTCCAAGGAGACCATCTTGGAAACTGTGACAGGAGAGCCTGGAAGGCATTTCAAAGTTTAAAATGAGAGAGCCCTGAGGTATGTTCCATCCACACACTGCTGAAGCAGAAGGGGTGTGTTTAGGGGGACGTTGTGTATGTTGTTCAGAGATCCTTTCAATAAATATGTAGCATTACCTGATGTATGTGTTCTATAAACCAAAGTACTAAATCTAAAGGTCGGTTCCGAATGCGGGTGCTATGATGACGCTTAACTATAGTTAGTATGTTTTGACCCCTCACTCTTAGCCAGCTATTGTGCTAAGGGATTAGTTAGACTATTTTTTTAATGCCCCCAACCCATTAGTTCAGTAGTGTTCTCTATGTAACTGGCATTATTTATCGCCACACTTTACAGAGAAAAAAAAATCTGTAACTTGCTCAAAATCATTCAAGAAAAAAATAAAATGGAAATTCCATCTTAAATATGTCCCAAAATATAGTATCATCACAGTGTTACTACTGATATTCAATGTTACTAAATTCAAAAATTTATAAAATTATAGAATATGGCTCCTACTCTAAACAGCAAGGAACCCATAATACACCCATCAGACTGTAATGCTACTTTATGGGACTGTTATTGGGCTAGCTATACGGCTTTATGGACTCAAATATTGGAACCTGACTGCTGCAATTAGTTGTTCAGAATAAAAGCCAGGCTGGAAAGTCCTTCTTCGCATTGAATTTCAAATGTTCCACTTTGAATGAAACAGATGTTGAACTTTAGATTAGTTCAATCTGCGCTAGATTTATCCTGTGCACACAGTAAGATACCACTAACGTGGGCACTTACGTTACTTTCTCTTTAGGGACACCTTTCCCTAGACCAGATTCATCTGCAATTTAAACGAGGTCTTTTCAAAGAAAAAGGGAGATTTTAGTTAAAAGCAGAAGAATTAGTTCAGTGGGTCTGAGCAATGGTCCATCCAATATTCTGTCTATTCTAGGAGCATAAAGGGGCATGCCGCGTGAAATTCAAAAGATTAGAGATGTACTGGAGACTTCGTGACATTTCTTGTCATCTGTGAATTTAGATTAACCTTTCTTAAGGTCCGTATTTTAGGTTTTCTTGATACAAAGTGCTACTAATACGCAACCCTTTGAGTAAACTAACATAGGAAACACCTTGGATTTGTAGATTCAAGAGCTCTCATCACAAATATCTATAGTATTATCTGAAAATGATGGGTTTGGATTCTTTTTTCTCATTAGGTTGTGTTCAACCCACCCAGACTCATCACAGAACTCCTATTCTGTGTTCAAAGAGATATTAGCAACTGGTTATTAAATATGTAAGCATCAAGCTAACACTTCCTCTTGATATAAAGAGGATGATTGGTTCTAATTTTTTTTAAGTATATCAGCTGTAGAGCCTGGGAATAGCATGGGTTTGTAATGTGAGCACATGGAAAGCTCATGGGAAGCACATGGAAAGCACATGGGAAGCACAGGCAGATGGATTATCCCCCGTTCAGGGATGGGAACCTGTCTCAACTGGCAAAAACCAGAAGAAAGCAAAACAAGCTTAGGAAGTCAGAGGCTACTAGCTATGTTTTGTGAAGAATGCAGTGATCTCAAAATGACAGAGAATCACCTGTGGGTACACAGCTGGGACTTGAGTGCCCCCCAGGGAAGCATTCTAACTGCACAAATCTGTCATATCACCTGGCCCATTACGGGCTCCAAGTCACAGTTTCTGTTTTATGACCTTTATGTCAAAATGCAAACCCTTAAGCCAATGTGGAAAGTTGGACTATATCGCTATACCAGGAGCTGTGGCTGTCTTCTGAAAATAGTTTACTCAAAGTCCTGCCTGGAGAAGAGATCTGCTGTCTCTCTTGCTTATCCTCTCAGATGCAGCTGGGTTGGACTCTAAGAGACTCCGCCTATTTCTGAAAAGCCTGAACAAAAAGGGTTATTTTTCTTTTCGTTTTAGGGATTGGAAAAAAATGTTCTTTGTTGTTGTTCTTCTTCTTCAAAAGTCTACAGCAGCAAGAAGGTATCTAAGTGTGCTGCTCATTTTAACACCCCTAAGAATGCAATCATTTTTTAGTGCAATATGGGCATGTAGTGGACATTTAGAAAGTTTGGCAGTGACTGGTTGACAAGAGGTCATCTATTTACACAACATCATGTCATTTTATCACAGCCATTTTTTATGGCTCATAGCTAAAATATATAAGCAATGTTCCTAAAACATTTTTAAACAACCCTGTAAAGAATTCATGTGCACAGAGAAGCAAAACTTAGTGTGGAGAAAATCCCTTTCTAAAAGAAAGGAAAGAAAATTCTTAAGCACCCTTGTACACGTCTGCAATCTCAGCCTCCAACCGACTAAGACAGGAAGCTCCTAAGTACAGCCGCTGGGGAAGTTCTAACTATACAAGGAAATAAATATATCCTTTAAATGCTATAAAATGGCAGTCTTCCTTTTATTTCTATGTCAGGAGCTTGAGAACAAAGCTAAAATGTAGTTATTTTTTAAGAAATTTCTTAGCTCCATCTAGCTATGGAGAACTTTAATACTTTATATTTTCCCTAAGAAGGAGGCATGCGTTTCTTGTATAGTGTCTGTCAATTGGCTGCATCAACCAAATAAGAATCACATGCCTTTACTTTTATGTGCTTAGTATTTTTGAGTGAATTTCTCTTGTATTATATTCATTTAACTTTTTTATTAATAACAGTCAACACAACCATAGGAGCAAAAAGTAATCCAACTGCATTTCTTTTTATTTCAGGAATTAAAAGAAATAAGATGAGTCATTAATTTTAATTTACATGATGATTAAAAAAAGCAAAAGTCATCACTGTAAACATGCTTAAAGATGCTATCATATGTGTAGCTTTATGGTCTCACACTGTACCTTTAAGTAATTGAGTAGTTCCAGTTGCTCCAGAAAAGATAATCTGTCCTTAATAGAGACTTATCAAAACTGGACACCTATGTCTGTAGTACATGTTATTATATTATGGCTCTGATTCTTCTTAAAATTCCTACTCTGTCCATCTATGAGAGCATTTGGTTATTCTATGTTGACTTGGTAGCTCTACCAAGCTGGCTTTAGGTAGTTTAATTTGCACTTTGAATGCAAGGCACTGACAGACTCCTTACCTTCTGAGGACCTGATTTTTGTTTCAGAGATGATGGCTTCTTCCTTCGTTGATTCAGAGTGCTTTACTCTCCTGGTGGGACCCTCCATCCCCTCTGGCTCTTAAAATAGTCTGACTCCACTTCCATGGGATTCCCTGAGCTCTGACAGGAAGGATTTAACAGAGACCTCTGACTTAGACTCTTTCTCCACATAATGTCTGGTTGTGGGTCTCTGCATCTATTCCTATCTGCTGCCAGAAGAAGTCTCCATGGAGATTACTGGATAGGGCACTAATCTCTGAGCATAGAAGAATATCATTAGGAATCATTTTATTGATTTTTTTAAAACCATAAGTCTCTGGGCTATCTAATATCTGGTCCTTGGGTACCCAAGCTGTGTCAAGTGTGGATTCCTTCTCATGGAGGGGGCTGTAGGTCAAGCCAGACATTATTTGGATACTTCCGCACATTCTGTGCCACCATGGCCCTATTTTGTAGGCAGGACAGATTGTAGGTCAAAGGCTGGGTTGGTGTCGATGTCTCTCTTTTCATAGACTGCAGCATACCTTCCTGCACTAATGAGACTAAAACTTAGGGGTGAAAGCTCCAAGAAGTCACCAGCTCAACTTGTCCATGTTCAGCAAGTTGTATAGATGTTACCGTTTGGTTATCATTTAATTAACAGCGAATATCCACTTATAAAGTGAGTATACACCGTATTTGTCTTTCTGGGTCTGGGTCACCTCACTCAGGATAATTTTTTTTCTAGTTACATCCATTTGCTTGCAACTTGGATGATGTCATTTTTAACAGCTGAATATTCCATTGTGTTAATGTACCACATTTTCTTTATCCATTCTTTTGTTGAGGGGCATTCTAGGTCACCTCCAGTTTCAGGCTGTTATGAGTGAAGCCTCAATGAGCATGGTTGAGTAGTGTCCCTGTGATAGGATGGAGCATCCTTTGGGTATATGCCCGAGAGTAGAATAGCTGGGCTTTGAGTAGACTGATCCTCAGCTTTCTGGGGAACTGCCATATTGATTTCCATAGTGACTGAACTAGTTTTCACTACCACTAGCAATGGAGGAGCATTCCCTCTGCTTCACATCCTTGCTAGTATGAGCTGCCCTGAGTGTTATTGGTCTTAGCCATTCTGACGTATGTAAGATGGAATCTCAAAGTAGTTTTGTTTTATATTTCCTTGATGGCTAAGGATGTTGAACATTTCTTTGTTTCTCTTTGAGATTCGTCTATTGGAAATTCTCTGTTTGGATCTGTACTCTGTTTTTAATTAGATTATTTGGTTTGCTGATGTCTAATTTACTAAGTTCCTTATATAATTTGGCTATTAGTCCTATACCAGATGTGGAATTGGTAAAAAAATCTTTTCCCATTGAGTAGGCTGCCACCTTGTCCAATTGACAGTGTCCTTTGTCTTATAGAGAAGCTTTTCAGGTTCATGAGATCCCATTTATGGATATTTTTTTCTTAGTACTTACACTATTGATGTTTTATACTCCTGTGCCAATGAGTTCAAGGCCATTCCCCACCTTCTCCTCTGCCATGTTCAGTGTATCTGGTTTGATATTGAGGTTTTTGATTCACTTGGACTTGAGTTTTGTGCAGGGTCATGAATATGGATCTATTTGCGTTCTTCTACATGCAGATACGCAGTTTGACTGGCACCATGTGTAGAAGATGCTGTCTTCCTTCTAGTATGTATTTCTGGCTACTTTATGAAAAATCAGGTGCTCATTTATATTTGGATTTAGGTGTGGATCTTTGAGTTAATTCCATTGATTCCACTGATCATTGGGCCTGTTTCTATGCTAATAACATGCAGTTTTTATTACTGTTGCTCTGTAATTCAATTTGAAATCAGGAAATGTGGTACCTCCAGCCATTCTTCTATTGTTCAAGATTGTTTTGGTTATCCTGGGATGATTTTTTTTTTTTTTTTTTTTTTTTTTTTTTTGCGGTGGGAACTTTCCACAAGAAGTTAAAAATTGTCCTTTCAAGGTCTGTAAGTAATTGTGTTGGAATTTTGGTGGGAATGTCACTGAATCTGTACGTTGCTTTTGGTAGGATGGCCATTATACTATGTTAATCCTACAGATATGTGATCTGATACCACCTTCAACTTCTTTCTAGTTTTTAATCATACAAGCCCTTCATTTGCTTGGTTAGAGTTACCTCACAATCTTTTTATTATTTGAGACCTTTTTGAAAGGAAAGATATTGTTTCCTTGATTTATTTCTCAGTCTGTTTGTCATTTGAATATTGGGCTACTGATTTCTTTAGTTGGTCTTTTATCCAGGCACCTCCATGAAAGCATTTATCAGCTATAGGAATTCCCTGGTGGAATTTTTAGGGTCGCTTAGGTATACTATCAAATCTACAAATAACAATATTTTGACTTATTCCTTTCCAATTTGTATCCCTTGATCTCCTTCAGCTGTTTTATTGCTCGAACTAAAACTTTAACTACCATATTGAATAGAGGCAGAAACTTGTCTGGTCCTGATTTTAGTAGAATTTATTTGAGTTTCTCTCCGTTTAATTTGATCTTGGCTATAGACTTGTTGTAAATTGCCTTTATTATATTTAGATATATCTTTTGCATCTCCAATCTTTCCAGGACTTTTATCGTGAAAGAGATTTTGTCAAAAGCCTTTACTGCATTTAATGAGATGATAATGTTTTTTTTCAGTTTGTTTATATAGTGGATAAATTTACTGAATTTCATGTGTGGATCCGTCCCTGAATGTCTGGGATGAGGCTTATTTGATTATGGTTGATTATTATTTATATATGTTCTTGGAATCAGTGTGCAAGTATTTTATTGAGTATTTTTGCATGATGTTCATAAGGGAAGTTGGTGTGTAATTCTCGTTCTTTGTTGGGTCTTTATTTAGTTGGTGTGTCAGGGTAACTGTAGCTTCATAAAATAAGTTGGGCAATGTCTCTTCTGCTTCAAGTTTGTGGAATACTTTAAGAAATATTGGTGTTAACTCTTCTCTGAAAATCTGGTAGAATGCTGTGATAAAACCATCATGCTATGGCCATTCTTAGGTTGAGGGGCTTTTAATGACAGCTTCTATTTAACTGTGGGTTATAGGTCTGTTTAAATTATTTATCTGATCTTAATTTAACTTTGAGAAGTGGTACCTATAGAGAAAATTATCTATTTCTCTTAGATTTTTCCATTTTGGCGGTGTACAGGTATTTAAAATATGTCCTTGTGATTCTCTGTATTTCCTTGGTGCTTCTTATTCTCTCCTCCTCTTCATTTCTGATTTCACTGGATATTCTCTCTCTGATTTTTAGTTAGGTTACATGGTTTGTATATCTTGCTAATTTTCTAAAGGACCAATTCTTTGTTTCATTGATTCTTTGCTTTGTTCTATGTTTCTATTTCACGTACTTCAGCGATGAGTTATCTCCTGCCATCTACTCATCTTGAGTAATTTCATCCTTTTGTTCTACAGCTTTCAGGTGTGTTATTAATTTGTAAATATAAGATAGCTCCATGGCCAGGCATGGTGGTGCACTCCTTGAATCCCAGCACTCAGGAAGCAGAGGCAGGAGGATCTCTGTGAGTTTGAGACCAGCCTTCTCTAGAAAGTGAGTCCAGGACACCCAGGGCTTCACAGAGGAAATATTGTCTCAGAAAAAACAACAACAACAAAAAATAGCTCCATTTTTTTTTTATGTAGGCATTTATGCTATGAACTTTTCTTTTAGCACTGTTTTCATTATGTCCCATAAACTGAAGTCTGTGGATTCATTTTCATTCAATTCTAGGAAGTCTTTCATTTCTTTCTTTATTTCTCTCTTGACCCATTTTTTTTCATTCAATAGAGAGTTGTTCAGTTTCTATGAGTTTGTAAGTTTTCTGTTATTTCTGTTGTTGATAATATTCATCTTTATTCCATGGTGGTCTGATAGGTTGCAAGAAATTAATTCATGTTTCTTGTACTTGTTGAGACTTGCTTTGTGGACAAGTATGTGGTTATTTTTGGAGAATGTTCTGTGGGGTGCTAAGAAGATATTTTTGCATGTGTTTGGGTGAAATGTTCTGTAAATGTCTGTTAGGTCCATTTGGTTTATAGTATCTGTCAGCTGCACTATTTCTGTGTTAATTTTTTTAAAGATTTATTTATTTATTATTATGTATACAGTGTTCTGCTTGCATGTACTCCTGCAAGCCAGAAGAGGGAGCCATATCACATTACAGATGGTTATGAACCACCATGTGGTTGCTGGGATTTGAACTCAGGACCTTTGGAAGAGCAGGCGGCACTCTTAACCACTGAGCCATCTCTCCAGCCCCTCTGTGTTAATTTTTGTCTGGATGACCAGACAACTGGTAGAAGTATTGAACTATCCTACTATCCATGAATGAAGGTCAATATGTGATTTAAGCTATAGTAGTTTTTCTTTTTCAAGCTTTGGGACCCTTGTGTTTGGGGAATACATGTTAAGAATTTAAATGTCATCTTTGTAGATTTTTTCCTTTGTTCTTTCCCGTCTCTTTTGATTAGTTTTGGTTTGAAGTCTATTTTGTTAGACATTAAAATGGTTACATCAGCTTGCTTCATGGGTCCATTTGCTTGGAATATCTTTTTCCAATTGTCCTTGATGTACAGGTGTATTTCTTGTATGTAGCAGAAGGATGGAGCTTGTTTTCCCATCCATTTTATTAATTTGTGTTTTTTAGTTAAGAAAATTGAGACCATTTATATTAAGAGATATCAATGCCCAATATGATTATTGATTCCTGCTTTTGTTGCTGTTGCTCCTGTTGCAGTTACTCTTGTTGTTGTTGTTGTTGTTGTTGTTGTTGGTGGTGGTGGTGGTGGTGGTGGTGGTGTGTACGTGCATGTGTGTGTGTGCCTATGTTTCCCTTTCTTTGGTTTTACTGGTGTGAGATTATTTATTTCCTGTGTGTTATCATAGAATGTTCTTTTAAGCGACTTCTGTGTGGCTGGATTTGTAGATAGATATTGTTTGTGTTTGAATTTATCATGGAATGTCTTCTTTTCTCCATCTATGGTGATTGAAAGGTTTGCTTGGTATAGTAGTCTGAGCTGGCATCACTGGTCTCTTAGAGTCTGCATCACATCTGTCCAAGCTCTTCTGGCTTTTAGAGTATCCATGGAGAAGTCTAGTGTAATTCTAATAGGCCTGCTTTTATATGTTACAGTTATCTTTCCCCCTTGCAACTTTTAATATTCTTACTTTAACCTGTATGTTTATTATTTTCATTATGATGTAGCAGGGGGACTTTCTTTTCTGGTCTAATGTATTTGGTGTTCAGTGTGTTTCTTGTACTTTTATAGGTATTTTCTTTAGGTTAAGAAATTTTTCTCCTATGATTTCATTGAAGATATTTTGTGGGCCTTTGAGCTGTGTTTCTTCTCTTTCCTCTATACCTATTACTCTTAGGTCAATGTTTTAATAAAATAGCAGATTTTCTAGATGTTTTGTGTCAGAAACTCTTTGGATTTATCTCTTTCTTTGACCAATGTGTCTATCTCTTCTATTATATCTTCACTGCCTGCGAGTCTCTTCTGTCTCCTTTATTCTGTGGCTAAAGCTTGCCTCAGGAGTTCCTGTTTTAATTCCAAATTCTTCATTTGCATAGTCCCTTCAGTTTGTGTTTTCTTTATCCATTCTATATCTATTTTTAGGTTTTTAAACAGTTTTTTTATTATTAATTTATTCTTGTTACATCTCAATGGTTATCCCATCCCTTGTATCCTCCCATTCTTCCCTCCCTCCCATTTCCCCCTTACTCTCCTCCCCTATGATTGTTCCTGAGGGGGATTACCTCCCCGTGGATATGCTCATAGGGTATCAAGTCTCTACTTGGTAACCTGCTGTCCTTCCTCTGAGTGCCAAAAGGTCACGGCCTCCAGGGGACATGGTCAAATGTGAGGCACCAGAGTACATAAGAAAGTCATATCCCACTCTCCACTCAACTGTGGAGACTGTTCTGACCATTGGCTAGATCTGGGTAGGGGTTTAAAGTTTACCACCTCTATTGTCCTTGGCTGGTGCCTTAGTTTGAGTGGGACCACGGGGCCCAAATCTGCCTATCATAATGTTCTACTTGTAGGATTCTAGGACCCTCTGGATCCTTCTACTTTGCTATTCTCCCATGCTTCTTTCATCTAGAGTCTCAATAGGATGTCCTCCCCTCTGTCCCAGTTTCCTGGTAAGTGAAGGCTTTCATGGGACATGCCCCTTGGGCTAGTATGCAGATATAAGTGAGTATATACCATTTGAGTCTTTCTGCTTCTGAGTTAACTCACTCATGATCATTTCTAGCTCAATTCATTTATCCACAAATTTTGGGAATTCCTTGTTTTTAATAGCTGAGTAGTATTCCATAGTGTATATGTACCACAGTTTCTTTATCCATTCTTCTACTGAGGGACATTTAGGCTGTTTCCATGATCTGGCTATTATGAATAAGGCTGCTATGAACATGGTTGAGCAAATTTTCTTGTTGTGTGCTGGAGCATCTTCTGGGTATACTCCAAGGAGTGGAATAGCTGGGTCTTGAGGAAGCCCTATTCCTAGTTTTCTGAGAGAGCACCAGATAGATTTCCAAAGTGGCTGTACTAGTTTGCATTCCCACCAGCAATGAAGGAGTGTTCCTCTCTCCCCACATCCTCTCCAGCATGTGGTGTCACTTGAATTTTTGATCTTAGCCATTCTGATGGGTGTAAGATGGAATCTCAGAGTTGTTTTGATTTGCATTTCCCTGATGACTAAGGAGGTTGAGCGTTTCTTTAAGTGTTTCTCAGCCATTTGATATTCCTCTGCTGAGAATTCTCTGTTTAGTTCCAAGCCCCATTTCTCAATTGGGTTATTTGGTTTGGTGGTGTTTAATTTCTTGAGTTCTTTATATATTTTGGATATTAGACCTTTGTCAGATGTAGGGTTGGTGAAGATCTTTTCCCAGTCTGTAGGCTGTCGCTTTGTTCTCTTGACAGTGTCTCCAGCCTTGCAGAAGCTTCTCAGCCTCATGAGATCCCATTTATTAATTGTTGACATTAAGGCCTGGGCTGTTGTGTTCTGTTCAGGAAGTTGTCTCCTGTGCCAATATGTTCCAGGCTCTTCCCCACTTTTTCTTCTAAGTGAATTAGTGTCTCTTGTTTTATGTTAAGGTCTTTAATCCACTTGGATTTGAGTTTTGTGCAAGGTGACAAATATGGGTCCAGTTGCATTTTTTTACACATAGACCTCCAGTTAGACCAGCACCATTTGTTGAAGATGCTATCCTTTTTCCATTGAATGGATTTGGCTTCTTTGTCAAAAATCAAGTGACTATATGTGTGTGGATTCATATCTGGGTCTTCGATTAGATTCCACTGATCAACCAGCCTGTTGCTGTGCCAGTACCATGCTGTTTTAATTACTATTGCGTTATAGTACAGTTTGAGATCAGGTATGGAGATTCCTCCGGAGCACCTTTTATTTTACAAGATTGTTTTAGCTATTCTGGGTTTTTTGTTTTTCCATATGAAGTTCAGAATTGAACTTTCAATGTCTTTAAAAAATTGTGTAGGTATTTTGATAGGGATTGCATTGAATCTGTAGATTGCTTTTGGTAGGATGGCCATTTTTACTATGTTAATTCTCCCGATTCATGAGCAAGGAAGATCCTTCCATCTTCTCATGTCATCTTCAATCTCTTTCTTCAGAGTTTTGAATTTTTTTTCAAACAAGTCCTTCACTTGCTTAGTTAGAGTAATTCCTAAATATTTTATATTGCTTGTGGCTAATGTGAAGGGTGTGGTTTTCCTAATTTCTTCCTCTGCAAGCTTGTCATTTGTGTGTAGGAAGGCTACAGACTTTTTTGAGTTAATTTTGTATCCAGCCAATTTGCTGAAGGTGTTTATCAGCTGTAGGAGTTCTCTGGTGGAATTTTGAGGGTCAATTGTGTACACTATCATATCATCTGCAAATAGGGATAATTTGACTTCCTCCTTTCCCATTTGGATACCCTTGATCTCCTTTTGTTGTCTTATTGCTCTGGCTAGAACTTTGAGTAGTATATTGAAGAGATATGGAGAACGTGGGCAGTGTTGCCTTGTTCCCGATTTTAGAGGAATTTCCTTGAGTATCTCACCATTTACTTTGATTTTGGCTATTGGCTTGCTGTATATAGCCTTTATTATGTTGAGGAAAGTGCCTTGTATCCCCAATCTCTCTAAAACTTTAAACATGAATGGGTGTTGGATTTTATCAAATGCTTTCTCTGCATCTAAAGAGATGATCATGTGGTTTTTTATTTTCAGTTTGTTTATATGGTGTGTTACATTGATGGATTTCTGTATATTAAACCATCCCTGCATGCCTGGAATGAAGCCTACTTGGTCATGATGAATGATATCTTTAATGTGTTCTTGTATTCATTTTGCCAGTGTTTTATTTAGTATTTTTGCATCGATGTTCATAAGAGAACAGTTTTATTCATTTCCTTTGGAAGTTTGGTTGTGTTTTCTTGGGTTTATTAAGAGCTTTATTCATTTCCTCAACTTTTGTTTGTATTTTCGTAGATTTCTTTAAGGGATTTATTCATTTCCTCTTTAAGAACCTCTATCATTTTCATTTAGTTGGATGTAAGGTCTTTTTCTTGTGTTTCAACTGTGTTGGGATATTCAAGGTTTGCCGTAGTAGGATTGCTGAGCTCTACTGGAGACATCTTGCCATGGCTGTTACTGACTTTTACACTGGCATCTTGTCATCTGCGTTTGTGACGATTATAGGTCTATGTGCTGATTTCTAGATTTGTCTTTGTTGAGTGTGTCCTTTGTTTCTTGGTTTCTCTTTCTTCTCTGAATTTTCACAATGTGATGTCTGTATGTTACCTGATTTCCTGGCCTGCTCAGTTGGTGTGTTCACAATGCTAGGAATAAGACTAGGGTATTAGTTCTTGAGGAACAGAGAGGGCAGAAGGTCTGCAGCCACCCTACCTGTTTTATGGCAGGTGTGGCCTGGAGTTTTACAGGGAGTACCTGATGGAGTTGGGGGCTGGAAAATAATAACAAGTGGAGGGAGGCAGATAAGGATGGAATGACTGTAGGAAATCCTCAGGAGATGTGAGGGGGGATGGAAGGGAAGCTGCAGCTGATATTCTGTTGCAGCTGGACTAGACTGAGGAATTTGATCCAACATCTCACACTGGGGTGTCTTTTACAAAGGCACTAATCCAATGTCTTAGAGCTATGCCCTTATGATACAATCACGTCCCAAGTCCTACACAATGTGAAAGTCATAAACATTCAATCCACTTAAAGCGATAGATGTGGAACATGTGCATCCATGGATAGATAAAGAAATTGAACAGTCTATCTGTGGGGGTAACTTTTGTATTGTTTTCTTTCTTTAAATTTGTGTCTTAAGGTATAAGAGGTATCAAAAGAAGTAAACTATAATTTGTAATTTTTTAAATAAACATAGCCCCAAGAACTATAACTGTAAAAGATAAAGCCTACAAAGCTCCCTGGTAAAACACTGTGTGCCCATAATTTTGAGATGAATGTATATTGAAGGTGCAGTTACTCATAGATACATAGTAAATAAACTCTTGTAATCTAACCATCAATTGACTAATTGTAGGTCAGTCTCATGCGCTTTAAGATGATTGCTATGGCATAAAGTGACCCATTAGAATAAAAGTTAATTAACTGGTAATTACTTGTTCTTCTTTATATTTCCCTACCACTTGTCACTTATATAACTGTTCCTGGCCCTGATTATCAATCCCAAAGACATGCCTAGACTACTGCCCAAACACAGCATCTTCTTCCCCTCTGTAATGACATACTGTTTCTGCACTTCACATTCCATAAACATTCTCAAATACATCTTTTCCTATAGAGGTTTAGTTATTTTAAAGACATCTTCATTTCTTCTTCTGACAGCCCAATTTCACAACATAATGCACCAAGAAAATTGTAAATATGGTTTCTAAATGTACATGTCTGTTTAGAATGTCATTTATCATATTTTTAAAGTTAATCTTTCATAATGTTGACTCCTAGCAGTTGGATTTTGTTGCTGATGTCTTGAACTTAGATGTGGTCACATCTTGGGAGTTCTCACAAGAGGAATGTGTGTGAAAGCATGAGTTTCAACTGTGATCCAGGGAAAGTTCTTTAGTACAATTTTGCACTTTCTTGCATTGTGATAGGTTTGTGCAGATTGCGTTGCCTACAGTTAGTATTTGTTGAGGTTCTACTAGTGTCACTGGCAGAGTCTAATAGTCACTGTACATAACCTATCATGTTTAATCCACTCACCAACCATTTACCTTGAACAATCGGTGTGTTCTTCATGATAAGAAGACGAAAGCTATAACACATTGCCCAAAGTCACAAACCCACCAAATGGCCACCAAGCTGTATTGTTCTTGTTTCACCCCCATTCATTTTCCTCCAAGCTCCCTCCCCTTTTCTATTTAATGCCCAAATCACCACCACTGTGTCCTTAAAATGAAAAGAGATGCCTAAACATTTCACTTGCATCATACTCTTCCAAATGAGAAAAAAACAAAGCAAATTAACAAAATACTTACATGTATTTTTGCTTCATTTTCCATTGGGCAATGCCCAATGGCATAGTCAGAATTCTCAGATAGTGTTAACATCATTAGCTCCTTGTTTTACATTAAATAAGACAAACTCATCCCATCAGGAAGAAAAGGACCTTCCCAGGTGCTCTCCCAGATCCTTAACATCACTGTTAACTTCAAAGCCTCTAAAGGTGTACAGTTCCCTAAATCTCCACCAGATGCCCAGAGTATGATAACTGGTTTGTCACCAGTACAAGGTTAAATCGTCCTCATTGGGCATGTCCTTCAGCTTCAACTCAATCATGTGTGTGTGCTCAAGGTCATATAACTATTTATACAGTTCAATTATCCTAAAAGACAGAGCCAATTGGATGCTCCCCAATAAACACTGTCCTATCAACATCTTTGAGTCCATCAAAATACCCCAAGACCTGTGCCTGTGATGTTCCCTGGGGCAATGGCTCTGCTTTCTTTTCCTCAAGTAATTCCTCTTCTAAATAAATCTTTCACATGTTGGCTTTCTGTAAACTTGTATACTTTTTTTTTATGAAGGATAGCAAAGACCTGGACCATATGGGTCTAGCCTTCTCTGTAGATCACTCCAAGCTGCATCAATTTATTTGTGATGTTATAATAATATACAATAGACTGTGGCTTAAATGATACATATCTACTTCTTGTACTTCTTGAAGCTGGAACACTAAGATCGAGTTCCTTACAGAATCGTCGTCTGGCCAAGTCCCAGGTCCAGCTGTGCAAATAGCCTGTGGCGCACTGCTGGAGAGGTGAAAGCCGGGTGTATCCAGATAGCCAGCTGAGCTCAGTCTATTAGGACAGACTCCCTTTCTCAGGCGGGGCTCTCTCTTCCCATATTCTGGGATTCCCGGATCCTCTAAGGAGTGTCACATAGCCCTCAGGGAAAATTATAGGCCTGACTCTTTCCTGATAGAACCTGTACAGTCAGCACCTGCGAATTCTTGGAAGTATCCTACCCTATGCTAAGGAATCTTAGCTTTAAGCAAATGACCTTTAACTATACCTAGAAGTTCTTCTCCCTTTCATACTTAAATACTGTGTTTTCCTTTCTGCAAATGTGACTGCATGTAAATGTACCACTACATATAGATTAAATATTTGTGGCACCCCTAGACCCAGTGAACCAGACCCACAAACCCCTCCCCACTGCCCAGGGTTTACAAATAAAGGCTGGCTGGTGAACTCTAATGATGTGTGGTCAGCATTCCTCTGCCATGACCATCTGAGGTTCAATTTATTCTGGGAAAGAAACACCACTGGACACCCAGTGATCAGGCAGCAATGGTGGAACTGCCTCACACAGCCACTGGAGCCTGCTCTGTAGCCTCCACTAGCTCTGAGCTGACAGCTACTGAAGCACCTACCTGGGACTGCATATCACTGGACCCGCCTGTCAGCCAGTTTCCAACATCCACCTGTTTCCTCTTCCATGCTTAGCACAGCAGCTACACAAAGGACTGTAACACTTTTGTATCAGCAAAGGCGTGTGGAATCTCCAATGCTGTCTGACACCAGCAATCTTGTTCTAAAAGAGCTAAATTGTAACATAAGGTGGAAAATTATTTCCACCTTCCCAGTTGACCAGGGGAGCCTCCCCTAGTGACCACTAGGGCCTCGCTCTAAAGTGCTCTAGCCCTTCCTGAGAGAGAAACCAGACCTTTGACCTCAAGGTCTGCCTGTTCTCATCCAGAAGCAAGCTGTGCATGGAGCAGCCCTCCAGATTTGGAAGGCAGGTCACCCAAGGGATGCTAAACATCAAAAGTCACCTTGTGGTTTCTCCACATGAAAAAGAGGGGAGGAGGATAAGCTTCTTTCCTGTCTGTTACTGTGAGCCCACTAAAGGGTTAATAAGAACTATTCATGAGAGTTCCACACTTGTGACCTAATTACCTCCCAAGGTTCATCACTTAATAACATGATACTGGGCATTAATCTTTTGATTATGAATATTGGTGGTACATGCACGTTAAGTCTATGATATTCCAGCCTGCAGTCCCCCAACAATTCACATCTACCTCAAATACAAAATATATTTATCTCATCCTCAGCATACCAAAAGCCTTTACTCATTCTATGGTTTTGCTGTAAAATAAGTAACGACATCTGCTGAGTTTATGCCTTACTGGTAAGTCACAAAACTCTAGTTTTGTTTCTACAAGGAGCCATGTTTCTCTTGAAAAGATTTAATACATGTTCTGCCATATAAGAGAAGTGTGTTTAAAGTGGGTTTTAAAATTGTGTTCCAGCTTTTGTACCATGAGTAACCAAAACAGTCAATTTTTAATTATATGCAATAGCCATCCTATAATAAGATACTAATGTGGGCACCATTTCACTATCTTCTCTTTTATAGAATTCCACCAGGAGCACATACAACCTGCATCCCTTCAATGGCCCAGGAAAAGATGCAAAACTCAAAATCTCTTTTTCAAAAGATTCATTTTCAAAAGGGAGCTTTGTTTAGGGATGAAAGTGTCCTTAACCACTCTCAGGAAAGACAGGACCAATTCCAGAAGAAAGTTGTCTGATTATTGATTGGACTGTCCTGTGTCTGTTTGACTTTTCATGTTTACTACAAGCATCCTTCGTGCATTACAAACCTTGCTGCTTTTATCTGGAGAAACCACATGAAAAAAAAAACAAAACAAAAAATAAAAAACAAAGAACAAAAACATACTCAGGCTCAGGGCTTGAGAGATGGTTCAGCAGTTAAGAACACTGGATGGTCTTCCAGAAGACCAATGTTCAGTTCAAGCACCTTCATAGTAACTTACAGATGCCTGCACCTCCAGTGACAGGGTATGCAATACCCTCTTTGGACTTTCAATGGCACCAGACGTACATGTGGTAGACAGACAGACATGCAGGCAAAACATTCATACATATAAAAATAAATAAATCTTTAAAAGGAGAAATATACAATATTTCTAGGCCAAAAGTTACCTACCTTTCTAAATTTTTTTGAGATTATAATTAAATCACTTCTCCTCTCTCCTTTTTTAACACATTTTTATTGAAAAATAAAATAATTCATATTACATCTCATTTTCTACCCCATCCCATGCATCCTCCCATTCCTCCCTCCCTCCCACTTTCACCCCAATCCCCCTTCCCTATGACTGTGACTTGGGGGGGACCTCCTCCCCCTGAATATGGTGCTAGGGTATCAAGTCTCTTCTTGGTAGTCCGTTATCCTTCCGTAGAGTGCCATTGGGCCTCCCCAACAAAGGGACATGGCCAAATATGGGGCACCAGAGATCATGTGAAAGTCAGTCCCCAGTCTCCACTTAACTGTGGAGAATGTTCTGTCCCTTGGATAGATCTGGGTAGGGGTTTGATGATGACTGCACATATTGTCCTTGGTTGGTGCCTTAGATCAAGCAGAACCCCTGGGCTCAGATCCACACATCATAATGTTCCTCTTGTAGGTTTCTAGGACCCTCTGGATCCACCTACTTCCCTATCCCCTGTATTTTTCTCTCCTAGAGTCTCAATAGGATGTCCTCACCTCTATCCCACTTTCCTGGTAAGTGAAGACTTTCATGGGACCTGCCCCTTGGGCTAGTGTCCAGTTATAAGTGAGTATATACCATTTGAGTCTCTCTGCTTCTGGGTTAGCTCACTCATTATGATCATTTCTAGTTCAATCCATTTGTCCACAAATTTCGGGAATTCCTTGTTTTTAATAGCTGAGTAGTATCCCATAGTGTAAATGTACTATAGTTTCTTTATCCATTCTTCTACTGTCCTCTCTACTTTCTTATCTCCAATCTTTCACCCATGCATTCCTCCATCTTGCTCTCTTTCAAATGCATGAATTTTATTCTTTGATACATATAAACATATAATATACACATATATAAAACTTGCTCAGTTTGTACTATGTTACATGTATGTATACGATTTGGTATTGTGTAACCAATTGGTGTGCCTTTACCTGAGGGAAAGACTTGGCATTCCTTAGTTCCCTGAAGTTCCTTGTCTAGGGCTATGGCCTCGTGTGTTTCACTTGACCCCCATTCATGTTAGCATGTGTGCTGGCTGGATCTATATGCACATGGCACAAGCTAGAGTGAGTGGATGAGGTAGCCTCTGTGGATCTGTTGATAGATTAGGCTACAAGCAAGCCTGTAGGGCGTTTTTCTTAATGACTGATGTAGAAAGGCTTGCCGCATTGTGGGTGGGGTCACCCTGGGCAGGTGGTCTTGGGTTCCATAAAGCTGAATGAGCCATGAGGGACAAGCCAGTAAGAAGTACCCCACCATGGTCTCTGCATCTCCAGGTTTCTGCCCTGCTTGAATTCCTGTGTTGACCTCCTTTAGGAATGCTCTATGATGTGGGACTGTAAGCAAAAAAAAAAAAAAACCTTTCCCTTCCCAACTTACTTTTGGTCATGGTGTTTCAGCAATAGAAATCATCTATAAGATAGTATATATATTGGCAGTCTCCTCGTTCAGGTCTTGTTTAGGCAGCCATGTTGATGAGACTTCACGAATGTGTCCTCTGTGACATTTCTAGAAGGCGTAACCTTACAGCAGACTTCCTTGTCCTCTAGCTCTTACCGCCTTCCCTCCTCCTTCTCCTTGATGGTCCCTGAGCCTTGGGTATGGGAGTTGTGTTGTAGATGTGTTAGTTGGGGCTGAGCACTCCGTGGCCAGTGGTTCTCTGCAGTGTGGTAAGTTGTGGTTTTCTGTAATGATCTCCATCCTTTACAAAGATGTTTTTGATGAGGTAAGAACTACACTTATCTGTGATTATAGTGAATATTTAGAAAGTAGTTAGGGTTAATGCAAAGTAGTGGATATATATTCTCTTTCAAAATCCACAACTTCACTAATCCAAGGCTTCCAAGATCAGGCATGAATTTCCTCTTGTTGAGAAGGTTTTAAGTCCAATTAAAGCACTATTGGTTACTGACATGGTACTCAGGCCATACTGCACCTTTAGGGTTATTGTGCATTCTGGAAGTTGCATTTCACAGGCATCATAGTTGGGTAGGACTATTGGTTGCTTCCCTCTTTTAGAAACTTTCATGTTTTTGGTACCATCAGAGCTAGTCCTAAGGGAGGAGGTATTGAGGTAAGGTCCAACTTGGTCCTCTGCGTCCTGTGTCCCATGATGCCTTTAGCAATATGGTCTTAACTTCCACTTCTGGAGCCAAGGCAACCAACGGTAACAAGAATAGCCTATAATGTTTTGGGTGTCTCTAACAACTCGAAAGGTGGGTGCTCGGCCTGGTCTTGGGTTTTGCTAGATAGTCTATGGCTCTTTGGGAATGTACTGCCAGCCCAGACAGAGAATTTTCACTTAAATTATATTTGTGTAGGTACACATAAGTTTATATGTATCATAATTAGTTTTAGGAAGATAGCTATGATTCCTTATGACATTCTCACTTTCTTATTGCTATTTTCATCATTCTTTTGTATTTATCGCCTTCTTTATTCTTAAGTAAAGCTCACCCATCTTTCCCATTTCCTCCTTTAAGTAACTTGTACACTATTCACCTCTCTAGTCCCCCTCTCTCCACCCCAACAATAGTCCATTTTAACTTTCCTGGTTTCTGAAGTTACACTCATTCCCTATTTTATTTATTTATTTATTTATTTATTTATTTGTTTGTTTGTTTATTTATTTATTTATTTTCAGATTACATCTCAATTGTTATTCCCTCACTTGTATTTTCCCAGTTCCCTCTTCCTCCCTCTTTCACCTATTCTTCACCCCCAGGTCTGTGACAGAAGGGGACCTCCTCCCCCACCATATGATCACAGCCTATTAGTTCTCTATCTTTAAAGAAACTGATTAATTCTTGTTGCTTCCCGTAATAGGCGAGGGGAGACTACCAAAATAAGTAGATGTAGTTAAAAGTAGAACTCTATGTGAAATAACTCATTTTCAAGATACAATGGAGTGTTTTTTTTTAAATCTTGTGAATATTGAATGATAGTTCCTAAAATAATATTTCACTTTACAGTGGGGCATTCTTGTGGATGAATATTCTCATTTATAAATGATACATACCTTTATCTACAAAACATCAACAACAAACACAAAATGTACAACAGTGACCACATAGATGGGTGGTGATTTCACAAAATAATAATATTCATTTTCTGTCATAGCATTAGTGTTATTTAGGAAGATTCAGGTGATGTAAAGAGAGTGTGCATGTAGACTTCTGTGGAACATTAGTGGGCATCAAGGCGATCAACACAAAATCACGAATATTCTGACATTCTAGCTTGAAGTCTTTGTATTTTTCTTTGGATCATCTCTCATTATTGTCACTTTAAGTCTGGCTAATCAGTTTGTAACAAGAAAATTTTTTCTAAATTTGTTCTTGTGGCAGTGCTAGCTTGAGATGGTCTCGGAATACAAAGGAGAGTGACCCCTATGATAGACAATCTTTACTCCCATGAATAATGACCTATTCTGAGTTAGTTCACATAGAATTCTACTTTTCACTACATCTACTTATTTTGGTAGCCTCCCCTCACCTACTCTGGGAAGTTCCAGGGGGCTTGGTCATGGCTTTCCCTTCTTTTGCTCTGACTGGAGCATTTGGCTGAGTCTAGTGTTTGACCACAATGGTGATTTGGAAATGGTTGTCTAAATTCAGCCTGATCTGTCAGAGCACAGTATGAGGACTCTGAAAGGAAATGAAGCAAAGGCTGCCACTGAATAAAGACAAATGAGGAGTCAAAATCCTGAGAGAGAGAAATAGGATCCCGATGAAACCATTTTTATTGGTGTGTTCAGTCATTCTTGGTACTTCTGGAATTTTGAGTTATATTTAATTTTGACTCAGTCAAGAGAGATTTTTTTCTGACCCATTAGATAGGATATATATAATGTATGTATAAAGGATCCTAACTCCTTCACTTATTTTCTATTTTCTTAATTTTAAAATAAAAATCAACAGAAATATCAAAACTATCTTCCTTTACCCAATATAAACACCCAGAAAAATAACAACAGCATTAGTATGTTTTACAGACTAGCCAAAATTATTTCTGTCATTCCTTCATTCTACCAGTTTTGTGTTGATGAGTACCCACAAGTTGATATCTCCATTCCTCAGAACTTGCAGGGTAGAGGACAGACAAAAAACTCTGGAGGTGTTATTTGTCCACGTTGGTAATTATGGGCTTGAAATGTGGGAGAATTGACTTTACATGCAAAAAATACGAATGATGATTGTTTTTTACCTTCTAACCACCCCCCCTCACTTCTTCTTCTAGACATTGAAGTCAGAGCATCAGGCATGGACTTCTGAGGTCCACTTGGCAGCCCAAAACATTTTCATCTTGAACACGAGAATTAAAATGAAAACAAAAATATACCATAAATACATGGGATGTCATTCAGGATAAACTTAAAGCTATGTGATTGACTAAATCACATAGTTTCATATTACATATGAAAAAAGTAAACATCTGCTTTTATTTAATTATTTATTTATTTTTCTGGGCTAGGAACTGAACTCAGGCCTTGACATTTACCACGCATGCAATCTCCCACTGAGTTATACCTATAGCCTTCCATTGTTAAAAAGAGGTGGTTTAAATAAGATTAGCCCCCCATACACTCATGTGTTTGAATGTCCGGTCCATAGGGAGTGGCAATATTAGGAGGTGTGGCCTTCTTGGAATAAGTGTGGCCTTGTTGAAAGAAATGTATCATTGTGGAGGTGGGCTTTGAGGTCTCATATGCTCACTCTACACCCAGGGTGGCACACAGTCTCCGTCTACCGCCTATGGATCAAGACATAGAACCCTTAGCTCCTTCTCCAGCACCGTGTCTGCCTGCACAATGCCAGGCTTCCTACTACGATGACAATAGACTAAACTTCTGAAACTGAAAGCCAGCCCCAGTGAAATGTTTTCCTTTATAAGAGTTGCTGTGGTCATGGGGTCATGGGGTCTCTTCACAGCAATAGAAACCCTAAGGCCCTATTTTTTTTCCCTTTGAAAGAGAAAATGGGTGTCGTCTTCCCTACTTGACTTTTTAAGTAGGCCAAGATCTTGATCCTAATTATAATTTGCTGAGAGCTGTTGTTTCTATCAACCCAAGGTCTGACAGATATCCTGTTTGTTTGTTTTAATTTAAAGGTAATTTACTGCCCGTAAAAAGGTAGGAGATTAATGATCCTAGAAATTGAAATCAGTTCCTGATTCACCAACTAGAGACAGTCTAATGTAGGAAAGCCTGTACTCCCATACCAATTTGACTCACCGGCAAGAATGTATTTGCACTCCATAATAATTTGGCCATTGGCTTTTCTCTGGAAATTGCCCACAAGGGTCCTAATTGCATTGATGACTTTTGCTATGTTTAAATGAAGAGTTAATCTGAGTTGTCTATGCCATTTTGTGTGATTTAACTGCTGGCATGTGTGATGACTTTTGTCACTGCCAGTATGACCATTTTTGGACAGTGAGATGTTATGCCCCACCTCACTGATGGGGCACTTTCTCCTGCTTTTCCACATGAAACCAGAATTGTTTTACATTTAGCTCTAAAGACCCTTTGACACGTTCACTGATTGATGCCTCAAATAGAGTGTTGCAGTGTGAGACAATCTGAACGCTGTTGAGTAATTTGGAGAAGCCTCCAAATTGGCTGAAACATTTGTAACAGCGAGACGTCACATTTTAAACCTTACAGTAATTTCCCCAGCCACACACTTTTAGCATTTTTTCACATAATGAGCTACATATAGCCATTTTTGATGACGGAAAAAAAGCAGACACCTGAATGAGGAAAAAAACCGCAAAAAGCATGAACAAGCAATTCACAAAAAAACAAAAAAACAAAAAACACTTAAGATGATGTGAGCAGGTAGTAACGTCAATAGCAATAAATGAAACTGCACTAACATCACTGGCAAAGCATTTCCCCTCATATCCTTAAGACTTAAAACAGAAATGATTTGTAGTCATAATGTTAATAGCCATGTGTCATAGTTAGACAGGTGCCAAAAGTTTCTTCAGTACAATGTAATAGTGTTTATAAAAATCATTCTTAGCCAGGTGTGGTGGTGCATGCCTTTAATTCCAGCACTCGGGAGACACAGGCAGGTGGATCGCTGTGAGTTGGAGGCCAGCCTGGTCTACAAAGCAAGCCCAGGGCAGCCAAGGCTAACACAGAGTAACCCTGTCTCAAAAAACAAAAAACAAACAAACAAACAAAACAAACAAAAAAACATTCTTCTAAAAACAGTTTTCACTTTCAGAAATTTATTCAAAGGAAGCAATTGAGAGTGATGTAAAAGAAAAAAAGAAAAACAAAACAAAACAAAAAATCTTTTGGAGAAAGTTCCCATCAGCTGTGAACTATATACAGGAAACTGTGTTCTTATTTGGTTTGTTTCTTCATCCTCATATTTTCACTATCAGAGAGTGTGTCTGGCATATTACATGGATTCAATATACATTTAATTAATTATGATACTGTCAAAATGTATGCTATCATTAAGGCATCGAATAAAATAAGCTAATCTACAACTTTACAATAAAATGTTTATCACCTTCTGAAATAATAATGCCTGCCTGCATTTTATTGACATGGGATGGCATTTACAATAGCTGAAGTTTAAAAATTGAAAACAGTGTGATTCTAATTTTGCAAACAACAATCATAAAAATTGTTCCAGAATATAATCTATTCTCTACAGCTTAGAATGTGGTGTATGTGGGCTAGATGAAATTCAATACCTTTTATACAACTATATTTTCAAATAATCCTACAAAAGTTACATATTAGTATTACAATTAAAATAAAATACATGGATTTTGTATTTTGTAACATTATAAGACAAAGAAAGTTTCTCCGAGGATAGCAATAATAGAAACCATGAAGGAAAATACTAAGTTTCCTAAAAAACTAACTTTTCCTGTACACTCTTAGTGTTTCTACTCCTGTGAGAAAACACCATGGCCAAAACCAACCTGCGTAGAAGAGTTCATCTCTGCCTACATGCCCCTATCAAGGTTCAGTTCAGCTTACATGTTCCTATCACGGTCCACCATGAAAGAGAGGCAGGGTGGGAACTCAAGGCAGGCCCCTGGAGGCAGGAGCTGAAGAAGATGTCATGGAGGAATGTTTGCTCCACAGCCTCTGAAGGCTTCTTCATAATGTGCTCAGCCTACTTTCTTCTTGGACCACCAAGCCAGGGGTGGCACCCCCTACTTGAATCATCAGTCAAAAAAAAAAGTGTTTTCCCACAGGCCTCTCTACTGAGGCCATTTTCTGAATTAAGGTTCCCTCTTTCGCTATGCCATCTCTCTACCATTACTATTGCCAAATTGCCTTCTCCCGTCATACATCCAATACTATGACATATCTTATATATCTTCTATATAAGAGATTTTTTTTAAGGAGCAAATATTCTGTGGAAATCGCTGACAATTCCTGGAATTGGCTACCTCTCACCCCTGTCTCAATTTATGTATAATTCTTCCCTCCATGAAAGCTTATCCATACAAGTTGTCCAAAATACCAGGAATATGCTTCCCTCTTAATAAACATCAACTTTGCTTCTCTACAAAAATATTAAGAGTCCGTCTTCCCAAATGATTCTAGTTTGAGTTTAGTAGACATAAAACTACCCAGCATATGCACCATTAACTACATTTTAGTGGAGCAGGGGCTGTCTCTGACATGGCCTCTATTGCATGCTTTTGGATGACTTCCCGCAGGCAGGGGGAAGTCTGGGAAAGAGAAAGTGCTCAGTCCTGATGCAGTTGGATATGCTGGCATGGGTTAGTAGAGGGCAGGGGAGCTCCCCTTTTCTGAGGGGCAGGGGAGGGAAGATTGACACAAAGGGGTTATGATTACGATGTAAAGTGAATAACTAATTTTAAAAAAGAAAAAGAAAAACTACATTGAAAAAGGAAAGCCTTGCTGGATGCGGTGATACACGCATGTAAGCATGTAATCCCAGCACTCCAGAGGCAGAGACAGGTGGATCTCTGAGTTCAAGGTCAGCCTGGTCTACAGAGAGAGTTACAGGCTATACCACAAAACATTGTCTCAAAGAATAAAAAGAAAACAAAACAAAAAAAGCAAAAAGCAAGAGAGGAGCCTTTGTCATTTATAGCTATATACTCAGGTGTTTACAGATCAAGTGCTGAGATGAAAAGAATTGTCTTCAAAATAGGAGGAGATGGAAAAAGACAAGAAAACTGGGAAGAGAGGAGGGAGAGTGTTACAATCCAGATGTAAAGTGAATAAATAGATAAATAAGAAACCTGAGTGCAGGGAAAAATTAGATATCAAGAGATCATTGCTACAGCTGGGTGTTAAGTGGAATTTGCATATGTTATTGCTGGTTTTGTTCATGTTTTAAGTTTACACAATGTAAAACTTTTAATACCATACACAAAGGTGACATAGAAACCATGTTAAGGGAGAAGCATCCACACACTGAAAAACGACAAATTAAGCAGCTTCCATGGTGTATAATGTAAATCAATTTTTTAAATTAAATTAATAAAGTAATTGAATAGACAATTCACTAAAGAAAATGGTGACAGTAAACCTATGACAATAACTTTGTAAAGAAAAAGAAAAGATGACAGTAAACCTGTGAAAATAACTTTATGTAAATAGTTCTGTGTGTATATGAATACAATATCAAATAAATTATTTTAAATGAGATAAAATTTCTCAATTAGCGGTACTGTTTATAAATTATAAAAATCTATTGGCTACTCAAGTAAAGTGACTTTCTGAAATGCTATGGAGAAGCATGTGAATTATCAACCTTTTTTTGATACTTATTTTTAGAAATCTTAAAAATTTGTTTCTCCTTATACTAAGCAATTTTATATATAAGAACTCAAACTACAAAAATAGTCATGACTGTGCACAAGAACTTACCCAGAGAACTTTATCAAATTACGTGATAATAAATAGAGAAGTGGTCTAAATATTTCAATATGGGAATATTAATTCTCTCATATAGAGTTATTAAGGAAAATTTCTTTAAATCTCAGTCCTTTGAGGTTTGTGGTGTGCACAGAAATTGAAGTTGTGCGGGATCTTGGTTGCTTCCCTTAATACTGAACATGCTGAAGATTTGGGCTAGGGAATATTTATAAGGAAGTAACAAACTGTGTTGATTCTATTTTAAATTGATTAATTTTTATATGATTGTGTATGCAGATGTTTTCAAAGAGGTAAGTACATGTGCATGTGCAAGTGTGTTGTGTCTGCCTCAATCAGTTTCCACTTTATTTAAAGAGATAGGGTCTCTCAGTTAGCCAAGAGCTATTCAGATAGTCTGGCTCCCTGGATGCACAGGCCACCAGAGCGATCCCTGTGTCCACCTAACAATCGTGTGATTACGGGTGGACCATCCCATGAGCCCTGCTTTTATGTGAGTTCTGGGGATTGCCACCATGTTCCTCATGATTGCACAGCAAGTGTTTTATCCACTGAGCCTTCTCTGTAGCCCCTAATTTTATATTTATGGTAATAAATATGCAAAACTATTATGAAATGAAAGGCAGTATTTCATGACTACCCAAAATATGAGAAGACTTTAAAAATACGCTTCTTGAAATTATTTAGAGTTAGACTCTTAGAAAGTCAAGTTTTTATTTGAATTCTCTGTATCGAGAAACTATCTTGAAAATAACAGTTGTGTTTCAGGTAACTGTCTGTGCAATTGCCAGGAACTCACTCTAAGGTTAGTAGATAAGCATTGTGTGGATGGCTTCAGCAGGAATCTCAAACAAAGCTCTTGTTTATGAGCTACATGCCAGGACAGTCTGTTAAAAAGTCTGCAATATAACCAGGATTTCTACACCAAGGAACATGCTCTAATTTTTATCATCAGTGGAAAGTGTGTGTTAAGTCTGTTAGTATTTGCATTAGCATGGCATTTCTGTTGCATCAAAGAATGCTCAGTAATGAAGACGTACCAGTGAACAAATCGTCCCACACTTCCAAATTTAAACAAGTCGCTGATGAAGAATAAACATTAAAGCTAACTAATAAGACTGTTGTTCACCTGAATGTTAACATTTAAAGTGCTCACAAAGGTGAAACATTGTGAAATGAAGGTCATATTTCCTTATGTCCAGTCAAGTGTCATGTAACGACGTAATCGGCCAATGCAGGACCACATATGACAATAATCTTTTATAGTAGGATGGAGCTGAGATTTTCTTACTGCTTCCTGGTATAACCATTGTCCCAGTGTTGTGGTGTAGTGCAGTGCTCACATTTGTGGTGGTGCTGGTGCAAAGAAACCCTCTGTCTGACAGTCACAGGAAAGTATAGTCAGAACAGCCCAGAGAGGAATTCAATAATGATGACAAATGACAGGGTTGCTGATTTGCGTACTTTCTACACAGTACTTTTTATTGTTATTTCGTATTTCTACTTATTAAAAAACATTCGCTGTTAAACAGAAGTGTGCATTTACTGGCAGCAGCCTCACATATCCCATATTTACTGGCTGACTTCATTGCCTCAATCACATGATTGGTCTATACTATCTAGGCTGTGAACAACGAACACTATGACGTCTGCACAATGATGCCATTGCCCAATGCCACATCCCTCAGAATGTGCTCCTGTTGTTAAGTGGTGCAGGACTTGCATGTTAAAAGCTGGCGGAATTAGTGAAGTTATTTTCCATCTCAATGGTTAAAGTAATAGTGCCGACCAGTCATAGTAACAAGAGGATACTCTTTACACCATACAAAGCATGAGGGGGTGGGGGGGCAGGAGAAAGACAGAGAGAAGGAGAGGGAGGGAGGGACACAGGGAGAGGGAGGGAGTGGCTGAGGGAGAGGGAGGGAAGGAATGAGGGAGAAAGAAAGAGAGAGAGGGACAGAGAGACAGACAGACAGACAGACAGACAGACAGACAGACAGACAGACAGACAGATGGAGTGAGGCTCATTCTAGTTGAAATGGTAAAACATGTTTAGTCCTCCTTGGGGCTACCTGAGAAATCAACCACTGAAGCTGAAGGACTTGCAGAAGGTAATCAGTGCTAGATGCTGATTGGCAGAATAAGCCATTATGTATAATTTATTCTAATGGCAAGCAACTTGAGCAATCTCTGATGTAATTTTGAGTTTAATTGTTTCAGGGGAGGGGGTGACACATGAACAAAATCCATAAGTGACACAAACCTGGCATCTATAAATGCCAATAAGGGGAGGAAATAATACAGAGATGTGGAGAAGCAGCTCATACTCATAGGTGAAGCTTTTTTTGGGGAAAACAGCAGAGTAATTGACTAAAGTCTACTGGGTCCATCAACTGAAAAAAATGTACCCAAGGGCTCTGGCTTTTGTTACTTCTGATTTTATGTTGGTCTTTAGGCATCTGGTTGACTTTGGCATTGGCTGGTAGTTCCTGGTGCCCTCTTGAGTTTTCTATGGGTACAGGGAGAGCCCAGGACAGGGAGCTGGATGTTTCTGCAGGAGCCCTTCTTGGATTGGTAAATTTGATCTCTGACTGGCAGGTGGTTCTCAGGAAATTGCCCACAGCTCTCTTCAGATGTATGATCCTCAAGACCGACTGGGCTCCTCAGGAGTCCAGGGGCCCTCCTTTCGCCAGGGGCAGTTCTGGAGTCAGCCGCCCTGCTGCTGGGTTTCTTGCTCCGAGGTTAAAAGAGCTCCAGCTGCCCAGACACTGTGCTCACTGGGAACAGAGATTTTGGAGAACCTGAGGGCAGAAGTCTGGTGGGGCTCTTCAGGAAGAAGTGTTGAGCTTTGAAACAGCAACTGGGGCTGTTTCCTTGGATCCCAGGCATCAGTAGACAGAGGTTGGAGCTGCACCCCTACCCCCAGCCCAGCCCACCCCCACCCAGGGTATGGGGAAAGTATCCACCCACCCGACTGAGAGAGTCTGCTGATGGCCAGAAGCAGACCTTGCTCTAGCAAGAACCCAGGAACTTTTCCCAGGATTAGCTGGGTGACCTGAGCTTGGAACCACATATTTCCCTCACCTTTGCCCCTCCTGTCACCTGGGAAACACAGGCGCTGGCATTTTGGGGTCCACAGATTGGCCTGTCAGTTGCTCTAACAATCGCTGGCATTCTGCTGCTTTAGATACTGTGCACAATTAACGACGCCATCTTGGATCCTCAATACTTTCCTGTATTCTTGTCAGCGTTTGGTTCTACAACTTATTTTTTGTTTTAGCCACTCTAATGTGCTTCTTGTTGTTTTATTTCCATCCCTATTCCCTCATGTCTATTGCAACATCCTATATCTATATCCTCTTCATCAGCAAACCTCATTTTTGTATGTTGTTTCATTTCATTTTTTTAATGCTGAATTTCTAAATAGTTTTATGGAGACATAAGATTTGTATGTCTTTAGGTATAAACATGGCAATGTATAAAAAGTTAATGATGAATTTATGGAAATAAGCGCTTCCATCTCTTCAATCATAAATCACTTTTGTTGGGAATTTTCTACCCTTTCTAATCATAGTTTTGAATTTTGAGAGCCCTTCACATAATATATACAAGTAAATTATTTAAATAGTTGTCTTTAAGTGATAGAATTTAATAATAACGTTCATAAGTTATTCTCATACTTTTCATTCCTCATTTTCATTCCTGATCATTTTTTCCTCAAACAATTTTGGCATTCTTTTTGTTTATGCTTTAAGTTTTAGTTTCTGTTTTATTTTATTACCTTTATTTGTTTGTGGTTTTGAGACAGAGTCTTACTATGTGGCTCAAGCAGGATAGTACTCCCAATCCCTTCCTTCAGCCTCCTAAGTGCTAGAAATACATGTGTCCACTATTATACACAACTTCATTTCCTTCAGGTGCTGGTCTGTGCATGAAAATTTCTTTGTTATGTTTGAAATATCTTTTTTTTTTTAGCTGGGCGGTGGTGACACATGCCTTTAATCCCAGCACTTGGGGGGACAGAGGCAGACAAATCACTGTGAGTTCGAGGCCAGCCTGGTCTACAAAGCATATCCAGGAGAGTCAAGGCTACACAGAGAAACCCTGTCTCGAAAAAACAAAAAAAAATCTTTCTTTTTAAAAGTTATTTTTGCTGGGTATAGAATTCTACATAATTGTTGACATATTTTCACCTCTGTAAAATGAATCATTTTCTTCCTCTATTTATTTTAAACAGCAATTATCCTGGTCACTGCATTTGAGTAATGTCATTACTATATATGATGCTTATGCTTCTTCTTCTTCTTCTTCTTCTTCTTCTTCTTCTTCTTAGAATTCATTGAAATTGTCAGATAATTTTTGTTGAATTTTGGAAATATCTCACCACTATTTCAACTGTTTCTTTGATCTTGAGATACTCTAAATTGTATACATATGAAAATTTAGGGGGTTACTACTCAGATACCATATCTGTCCATCTTTTAAATTACTCTTTGTGCTGTGTTTCATTTTGAATAGCTTTTATTGAATGTCTCAAGTTTATCTATGTTGTCTCCTATGCTGTCAATCCCATCAGTACCTTATCTATACTAGTTGTTATGTTTTAAAGTCATTGAACATTTGTTCTTTTCTTTCCCTTCATTATCTATACATACTATACCTCTGTCAGCATATACTCACTGTAAATGTATTTTTTTAACCAAGGGAAAGGAATCCAAAGTTTGACAAATAGAGCCATTTGTCATGTGTGTCAGTCTTCCCTCTTTTCATCCTTTTCGGACCTCAAGAAACTTGTTTTATTATACGTCACACTTTGGAGTGACAGGTCACCGTAACTTAAACTTCAGAAGAAGTTAATCGCTGTTAATCGCTCAGTCTTTGTGGACTAGCACAGTATTATTCACAGGGGGTGAATTCATGGTAGAATAGAAATAAGAAAACAAACTTTAGGCAGTTAGTTAATTACTCAGGGTCACTTATAACAAGTGCTACACGTGGTAGTTCAGACAGTGGTAGCTCACCACAATCCATTGCGTCTACTTTTCTCTGTGCTCAAGGACTAGCATGGAGGAGACAGAACTGCAGATGGACATCTATGTCTTTTCAATAGGAAAACTAAATATCCAAATGCAAAAGAGTGCTTACACCAAACTTTGTACAATAATATATTCGAGTACCACTTAGAAAAGTACCTCCATGTAGATCAAAGACCCAAAACTATAAAACTCTGAGAAACAGCAGAAGAAAATCTTTGTCTTTGATTTGGCGGTGATTTCTTCGGAATCACAACAGAGGCACAGAAAAACAATAACAGGAAACACACCTGCAAGCTTCACTGCAATGAAATGAGAGCTCTCTATGCATCAAAGGACACTGTGACCAGAAGAACAAAACACCTCCTCGCAGACTGGGAGAAGACATTTGCAACCTACAGAGCTGGTAAATGATTCATAGCAAAACTCTGTAAAGAATTCCTAAGACTATCATAATCCAGGAAAACAGCCCTCAATCCAAAAACAGGGGGAGCACTTGAATAAACACGTCTCTACTACACAAATATCCAATCAGTTAACTTTCAGAGGTTGTCTGTCGCTCACTAGCAGAGCTCTGATTATCATGAACAGAACTCAGACTCAGGATTTGCTCTCTGGTGAAAGAAAAGAAAAGAAAAGAAAGAAAGAAAGAAAGAAAGAAAGAAAGAAAGAAAGAAAGAAAGGAGAAGGAAGGATGGAAGGAAGTAGGGAGGGAAGAAAGGAAGGTTTCTTTTTGTTTTAATGCTTCTTCCTACCCCTCACCCCCTCCCCCACCCCCACCCCGTTTAAAACAAGGTTTCTCTTTTTCACAGCCCTGGCTGTCCTGGAACCCTCTCTCTCTCTCTCTCTGGAGACCAGATTGGTTTCAAACTCACAGAGATCCACCTGCCTCAGCCTCCCCAAGTGCTAGAGTTACAGGCCTGTGCTCCATGCCTGGCATAATTTTTAATGTCAATAGTTGTTAAAGTAATTTAAGTAAAAAACCACAATGATGTACTATTTAACACTCATCAGGATGCCTATTATTAAACATGAAACAAATACTTGAGACAATCACAAATGTTGACAATGACAAGGAAAAATTAGAACTCTTAGCTACTTCTGAAGGAGAAATAAAGTGGCTTAACTACTGTAGTAAATATTGTGATTCTCCATATCTTTAGTATAGAGTTGATATATAATCCAGGAATTTCACCTCTGAACAAAATAATTGAAAGCAGGTACACAAAAAGGCATTTTCATGTCCACATTCTTAATATACAATTATTTAAACTAAAAAGGGTCAGCAACCCACATGTCCATTGGCAGATGGGTAGAAAACCAAATATAATATTATATCCAATTCTACATCAGACTTTAAAAGGAAAGACATTTCAGAACATGGAAACAGCCTAAGTGTCCCTCAGTAGAAGAATGGATAAAGAAACTGTGGTACATATACACTATGGAATACTACTCAGCTATTAAAAACAAGGAATTCCCGAAATTTGTGGACAAATGAATTGAGCTAGAAATGATCATAATGAGTGAGTTAACCCAGAAGCAGAAAGACTCAAATGGTATATACTCACTTATATCTGCGTACTAGCCCAAGGGGCATGTCCCATAAAGCCTTCACTTACCAGGAAACTGGGACAGAGGGGAGGACATCCTATTGGGACTCTAGATGAGAGAAGCATGGGAGAATAGCAAAGTAGAAGGATCCAGAGGGTTCTAGAAACCTACAAGTAGAACATTATGATAGGCAGATTTGGGCCCCGGGGTCCCGCTCAAACTAAGGCACCAGTCAAGAATAACACAGGAGGTAAACTTTAAACCCCTACCCAGATCTAGCCAATGGTCAGAACAGTCTCCACAGTTGAGTGGAGAGAGGGATATGACTTTCACACAAACTCTGGTGCCTCACATTTGACCATGTCCCCTGGAGGGGGAGACCTGGTGGCACTCAGAGGAAGGATAGCAGGTCACTGAGAAGAGACTTGATACCCTATGAGCATATACAGGGGGAGATAATCCCCTTCAGGAACAGTCATAGGGGAGGGAAATAAGGGGAAAATGGGAGAGAAGGAAGAATGGGGGGATACAAGGGATGGGATAACCATTGAAATGTAACAAGAATAAATTAATTTTAAAAATTTCAAAAAAAAAAAAAAAGAATTCTAAAATGGGCCAGGCAGTGGTGGTGTACAGCTTTAGTCCCAGCACTTAGGAGGCAGAGGAAGGTGGATCTCTGTGAGTTAGAGGCCAGCTTGTTCTACAGAATGAGTTCCAGGAGATCCAAGGCTACACAGAGAAACCTTGTCTCAAAACAAAACGAAACAAACAAGCAACAAAAAACACAAACAAACAACAAAAAAACAAAAAAAAAAACAATTCTAGAGTGGCAGTGTCTATGTTGACTAGATAACATCTCACTGATGTTGCACGTGTGGTTTAGCTTTGTTAGGATTCTCATAGGGTCTCTGTCTTATTGCCACTGTTACAGACTCCTGTATTTATTATAAATGATGCCTGTAGTGGCGGAGAGGGTGAGATGCTTCTTATACATACGTCTGTCTGTTGCCTCTCCCATACCTGGCATGGGAGAAAACAACTATAATGAAAATGTCCCCTGGATGGGGAGGCCTGGTGACTCTCAGAGGAAGGATAGCCGGCTACCAAGAAGAGACTTAATACCCTATGAGCATATACAGAGGGAAGAGGTCCCACTCAGTCACAGTTATAGGGGAGGGGAGTAAGGGGAAAATGGGAGGGAGGGAGGAATGGGAGGATACAAGGGATGGGATAAGAATTGAGATGTAATATGAATAAATTAATAAAATATATTAAAAAAGAAAACGTTAGACCTATTGAGTTTGTTTTATAGACATGAATGTGCATTTTCTGAGCTGAGTTCTTCATGACACCCAGAAAATAAATCAGGATTTTGTTAGTGAGGAGAAGAGAAGAAAGGAAAAGATGAAAAAGTGTAGTAATGATGAGAAAAGGTTGAACATGTCAAGGAATGCAGTAGGAACCAAAAGATTCTTATGCTTTTTTGTTTTTCTATACATTTGCAGTTTATTGACTCTTTAAAAATACAGGTAGGTAGATGATAGATGGATAGATAGATAGATAGATAGATAGATAGATAGATAGATAGATAAATAGATAGATACATAGATACATAGATAGATACATAGATAGATAGACAGATAGATAGATAGATGTATATGAGTAAAATCTGACATGCCTATACTAATATTCAGATCTGAGAAATAAGCACATCTGTCACCAAGACACATATCATACCTTAAATATCAGAAACATTAAAAACATCCTTTCTACTGGCTATTTAAAATATCTGATTAAGTGAAGCAAACTGAGGCTATTCTACTGTGCTCTACTGAAGAGCACTGGAACCTATCACTTACCCAATTGAGTTTCCACTAAGGGATTTGATGTTTCTAAATATAGATGTCTCTAAATATATATTTATGTAAATATAAATGCAAGAGTGAGTGGTTGCCTTGGCCTTGATGTACTTATTGGGTGATTTTGGACTACAGGAAAGAAAGTCCATGAACATGAAATAAATAACCTGAACAGCTAGGCATAACTAGGCTCATGTTTTGAAGGGCTTGATGTTGTCTCTTTAGGAGTGGTGGGCTCCCCCTCTGCACACATTATAACAGTTGTGTGGCTGGGTCTTCATGTGGAACTCCTAACAGCAGGAGCTGGGCCTCTTTCTGACTCTGTTACCTTTTTCGGATCCCTTCCTCTATCTGGGATACCTTCTCTGTCCTCAATAGGAGAAGATGCATCTAGTCCTACTGCAACTTGATATGCCAAGGGTGATTGATATACACCAGAGGCCTTCTTTTGAGAAGAAAAGGAAGAGGAGTGGATGGGGAAGAAAGGAAGGTAAGAGGGAGGGATTGGCAGGACAGGAGGGCAGGGAAGCCTCGATGGAGATGTAAAGCTAATAATTAACTAAGTAATTAATAAAAAATGTGGTCCTCGGCTTACAGTTTTTGTATAAAAGAAGTTTTTCTCCTTTGAGAAAAAAGTACTGTAAGATTCTAATGACAGCATTGAGTGATGACGCTGCTGAAGTGACACACATGAAAGTAGAACATGAGGTAGCTTTACAATTTCAACCTCAAATCTAGGACAGAGGCACATACCTTTAATCCCAGCACTCAGGAAGGCAGAGGCAGGTGGATTGCTGTGAGTCTGAGGCCAGTCTGGTCTACAAAGTGAGTCCAGGCCAACTAAGGCTACAGAGGGATACTCTGTCTGAACACTGTCCCCCCAAAAAAAGGATTCAACCCAAAATCTAAGGTGACACTCTAACTTGCATTTCCTCACATGATGTCAAAGAACAAGAACAAAGTCAGCACAGGACTCTTGAATCCTTTTGTGTGTCCCTAGAAGTTCCTCTAAAGAACCTCAGGTTTGAAAGAAAACTCTCTTGGTCAATTTCAAAATCCTATGGTGTTCATGACAAGACCTTCCATAGTAAACCAATGGTATCCACTCAGTCTTAAGACTGTGGTAACTCATACCACAGTTACAGTTCCATTACTCATGGGAGCAATAGAACCAATAAGTCTGAGCAGAAAAGCAGGTTAGAAACGGTTTTACAGGTATGTTCAAGTTAGATGTAACACAGCTCAGACTTACCCTAGGATTCGAGGACAAACACTCTCTTTGGTCTTTTCTTTTAGTGTCTGCATTGTGGAAAAAAGACTCACATTTAGCTGAGTATTTTGAGGATGGACACATACCTAAGAAAGATGACAGAAAAACTTAAGAGAGCCAACTTTCCTTTTTTTTTTTTTTTTTTTTTTTTTTTTTTAGATTCCCTTAGATGCACAAACATGCGGAGCTTACAGCTAGAAGTTCCCAAAGTTGGAATTTGGTGATGATCTATTCTAATCACCCTATTAAAGAAGGCAGATTGCTACCACAAAGGACAACTATGGTCCTCCAACTAACTGCTTTAGCAATCGTAATTCTTAGACACCTCTCTTTACAATGCTTGAGTATAGAATGTTTTGACAGGAAAAAGAAGTTGGGGTTTTGTTATAGTTGTTCTGAATGCAGCATATCAGGAGGCCACTTATTCCATAATTTTCTGGAACTGATCCACATACACGCCTCTGTGGTGACCCTATTAACGGGCTACTCTGCGACAACACGTGATCTTACGCTTCTCCACCAATCCTATAATCCATACCCAAAATCTAATGTCCAGGGACACTGCTGTACGGACTTGTCACACTCTCAGAGAAATTTTGATTTTAAAACACAAATACTGGACTGCCATCCCTTTTTAAGATTTGGAGTGAAAATAATGATAGACATACAATATATAATAACTGCCTGCACATGTTGCTTTTTAATAAAAAGCATGGGAGTGAAAATGATGAACATAGTTTCTTCCATCCGTTTGATATATTCTTCACTTACGTTTGGAGACACTAAACCATAGGAAAGGCCACTGTTGTGCAATGTGGCAGAGTATTTTTATCTGGCCACTCAAGTGTTTGCTCTGATGCACAGTGAGAACTGTGACCCAGCCACAGGACAGTGTCACATTTAAAAATGTGGCTTATAATATGTCTTTCAATAAATAGTCTCCTTCTGCCACAAATCAAAGAAGCTATGAAGGGTCAACTGACCCCTGAACAGGAAGAGAAACAAAAGCTGCTGCCTCCACCAGCAGCTGGCCTTCCAGATTTGGTTCATGTCCCCTAAACTTTGAAAATATAAGACAATCCACAGTCACTCAGGTGCGACGTAGCCTGCCTTTTTTCTTTGTGTAAGTCCTGAAGGGCCATTTTCAGAGAAAAGTCATATGGGATCTTTAAATGGTTCAGATCCAGACACTTATAGGGGAAGAGCGACCAGTGTTAATGCTTACGTAAGGGTAAGAGGTATAAATGAGATGGGTCCGTAGAAAACAGGGATACACCATAGACAAAATGTAAGGGCAGAGTTGTATGAAACATAAACAACAATTTAAACCTATCGAATAATGCTCTGTACTAAGTGGCCACTGTGTTACCACAGAGGCACAAATGAGTTTAGTGTGGCAGTCCCTTCCAAAGATAGCATTGGCTGCTGCCACGTGTGCTGTTGTCACAGGAAGTGGACACTGTGGTTAAGGGGACACCTCTTCAGGCGGCATGGGGGTACTTGCTGGTAATTCTGATGTGAGACTGCTATCGGGTGCCATGAGGTGGCAGCTTTCAATTTACTGCCTCTGTTTTGGTCACTTGTGCCTTCCCTCGTGGGGACCAGCACAGGGAGAAAATAAAGGTGTATGTCTGGAGCCAGAGGCTCTGCTCTCACTCCACTGGGAGTCTTCCGGGGAACCAAAGTTGCTCAGAGTTCCCCACAGCAACAGGGCGTCCATGTAGAGTTTCTACCACTGACAGTTCAGTGCAGTGGTTTAGCTTTAATAACCAAAACTCATGATGGATACATCCAAGAGCTACCTTTTGTCCTAAAACTCTTAAATATAAAGCATGCACTAGTACTAACTGAAAAATCTATTTAGCAAAAACTTTTTTTGGAAAAAAGAAATAAAAAAGCCCACTGGCTTTTTATTGTTGTTGTGGTGGTGGTGGTGGTTGTCGTCATTGTCATCAAATGTTTCTCACTCTTCACCCCCTCAAAAAGAGGGGGTACTGGTGTGGGGAAGAGGACAGAGAAAAGTGGCTTCAGCTCAGTGGAACCCTAAAAAATGCACATGAATCAATTATGAAAAAGAGAAGGTCCCTTTGAATGGGAAAAGCTGACTGGAATTAGGAAAGGCTTTGTTCCTATCTGCAAGGTACAAGGAGGGGACTTTTCAGTGGAACAGAAAAGGGGGATTTAGGACTGTTTGGTTGCTTAATGCCATAGTGCTTCAGAGCCCATGTGAAAATTTGCTGCTGGCTGTTAATCATCATTGTGCCCCTGCAAAGAAGCTGTTACAATGATGACTATATGTCATTCTATTCCCACTGTAAGTAACGAATCAGAGAGCTGGGAAAGTTGGATAAGAGCGGCTGAAAAACTTTTAAGCAGTCGAATCTATTTAAATAAATTTACATCACATTTGCTACTTTCTCTAGTATGGGAATCATACTTTAAAATGAAACAATATGCTGTGTTCATGGGGCCTGGTCTTTTATTCCCCCGTCCCTGAGCCTACTTTCCAGGTCAGCCTTTGCCAGCGCTGACAGCACGCTTTTCTCATAGCCTCTCCTTCTCATAGCCTTTGGTTGCTTTCAAGTTCAATTTAGCACAATAAAGTTGTTATGCATGACAGTTTGGAGAGCAGAATAGGTGCTGTCTGGGCCCGCTGTGTCGCTACAAAGTGGGCCCATTCTCTGTGGGCCAGCTCAGTTACTGGAGCCTTACTGGTGGGACACAGGCATGGACTTTCAGACTTTCCCATCCTGACGAAAACAATTAGCTTCAAACTGCACGAAGCCTTGGGGTCAACCTCCCTTTGACTGAGACTGCACCATTTAATATGCTGCGGTGGATTTCAAATTTATGTTGATTTGTCCTGTTGTGTTCTTCTTTTATATGCTTTATTTACAGATGTGTAAAGAACAGGGAAAGTTGGAGTTCCCGTGTTTCAAGAGTTTTATTAGAAATCCAAGCCATTGTTTTATGTTTATTTTATAAAGAAATAGAGTTGAAACATGTCAGGCTTAATTCCATTAGGTTGAACTGCCCAGAACAGAGCCCTGGGGGTTTGGAAGATCTGAAAGGAAGTGTCTCCTTGGCTAAGCATCATGAACAAGCCAAACAACAAACAGCTCTCATGCACTACCATGGCCAAGATGGCTCACAACTAGGAGATGGTACCTATCCAAAACAAACAACTCTCACGCACTACCATGGCCGCTTTCTACTGGGGTGTGGTGCATGTCCAACATCTTGCTCTGACCTAGAAGTGATAGATCTTTTAATAGAACTAAAAGGTAATTTCTCAACCCTTGCATGCAACCGTGTGTGTGTGAGGGGGGGAGAATATTATATCAATTAGTGCTTAGGATTCATTGACAACTTCCCAAGGACTTTACTGTCTATGATATAAAATTCTGTTTTATGAAGTAAAATATTACTCAGTTTTGACATTGCAGAAATATTTTCATGAGGGACATATACTCTTTTGTCTCTCTGAAGAGAACCCTGCAACAAAGCAAATTTAAGTCCACTTTTGTGCAACCATTGTGGTCATCTGAACATCTGAACATTGAGGTCATCTGTCCTCAGTCTCTCCGTTCTTGTAGGAAAAGAAGTCAGAGCCGCCTTGATTACTGACCTCACTAGTTACAGGCTACAATCATCAACTGTACCTCCTTCTACACTAGAAATTAACTAAGAGGGTATAGAAGATGCACACGTCACTCTTCTAAAAGTCTATTTTTGGTACATTATTTGTAAGATTTATTTGTTTTACCAAAGGGTAAAATACTGAGTCATCAAGTCATATAATATTGACTTGAACTGTGTTTTAATGAACAACAGTAAAAAAAAAACAAAACATAATTGTTCAGTGAAAGAAATCTCCCTCAGGACAATCTATATTCTAATGTAAAACTTAACATAATCCTAAATATTCTTAACCAAGTTATATCAGAAACGTAAACTCTACTTATTTTCAGCAAGCGGGTGGGTTGTTTGCCCTGGTTACTTCTCTCCTTTTGCTATTATTTTCATACTATTTGGCCTAAGGCATTTTTCCAAGTCAACATTTTTAATAGCCTTTAAAAATCCAGACAGACACAAACAAATTGTCCTATGAGAGACAATAAATACTCATGTTATAAAAGCACTTTTTAAATTTTCAAGTAGGACTATCTTTTAGACATTCAAATAAGCAAGTGTCCCAACATTTACAAAACTAACTAATGTGTGCTTCAAAGCAAACTTATTTTTCTTAAACAAATGTGTCCAAACCATATAAAAATTTATCTATGTGATGGCAGTGTGAAGAGAGGATCATTAGTTATGAGAAAAAGGGCACTGGAAGTTCACATGTGAGCACAGAAGCATGCATGTGCAGACAACACTATAGAACTTGGTACATGCTGGTGAATCTGAGCTCTCCAGTGGAAACACAGGGTGATGTCCCATAAAAGCTTGTCTCCTAAATAATAAGAAATAAAGGAGAATATTGGCAAGAAGCTCTGAGGATTATATGCAATATACTTAGATAAAAGTTTTAGATTTTCTTCTAGAGACTGTCAAATTTGAGCTGACTCCAGGGCAAGATAGAGAGTGACCAAAACTGAGTGAGTATATCTCTTTAGCAAAAACACATCTATGCAGCTGTCACGGAGAGTGACTGATATGGAAGGCATCCGTATAGAGCATGGCCAACCACCAATGTCCTCTGGGAGAAAAAGAAAGAAGGGAAGAGAACGGCAAAATGTGCCGCCCATTGCAGGGAGACACCTCAGAAAGAAATGAGGTCTAGAGGAGAAGAAGAAAGCAGTATCTGCCATAACCATCACCAGCAACCTCATCCAAGTCACATGCAGGGCTTTTCTGTCTGTTTTGCTGGCCTAAGGGTTTGGGGTGGCATGCACTTCAGAAGAATGCTGTCCTTGGCTTCAGCCGCAGCTTTCCCTTTCCTTGCTTTGCACACTAAGGTAGGTTAGGAGAAGCCCCCATCCACGAAAGGAACTGAGGTTTGCAGGATAATGCAGGCTTGTTCTGGAGACCAAGCAACACAGATAGTGTGTCATCTAATGTCTTGCGTGTAGTAGTTACTCTATGAATGATGATTCCCTTTAGCTCTTGAGTATTTTGTGCAGGTTTTGCAATTCTCATTCTAAAAGTCTCTCAATGAGTAAGCCAAGTTTGTGACCTAAAATCTTTTGCAGAAGAAATGGTTGGGGACAAGATGATTCATTGGGGAGAGGCATGGTCTATCAAAGCCTGATGGCATGAGTTTGATCCCTGTAACCCACATAGTGAAGGGAGAAAACCAAGTCTTGTAAGCTCTCTCTAACCTCCACATGTGACCAAGACACACACACACACACACACACACACACACACACACACAAACATACACACACACACATTAAATACTTTTAAATGTGATTTTAAAAAAATGTAATGAAAGTAAAGTAGATGGTACGAAATATTGGTAATACTTCCCACAAAAAAGTCTCCTAGGGCCTTAGAAATCTTAGATGTCACAGTGAAGAGACCCTTGACATTACAAGAAAAGAGTCTGCTTAGCAGTTGGTCTTGATGGCCTGAAATAGCACGCTTTGAACACCCTTGCATGTACATGAAAATATGAGCAAAGCCATTGACACATTTAAGTTCTCAGAGAGAGAGAGAAGGGTAGGGGATTACACTTCCCAAGTAGCAAACTTCATTCTTGTACAAAAGTCAAGACATATGTGTGCATGGAGAGCTATCAGGAAGGAAGAAGTGTGTGTGTGTGTGTGTGTGTGTGTGTGTGTGTGTGTGTGTGTGTGTG
>OU015758.1:30786451-30799636 GCA_907169655.1 Acomys percivali
GTGTGTGTGTGTGTGTGTGTGTGTGTGTGTGTGTGTGTGTGTGTGTGAACTTTGCCTTACCAACATAATACTTAAGTATTTAGCAAAACTTCAGAACTGCACTCTCCAAAGAGTGTGTTACAACACTTCTTACTACATGGTGCATATTTTTCAGTACCAGAAATGATCTTGATCAAGTAATTGGCTGGCATTATGTTTTCTTCTATACTGATTGTTAATTGAATCCTAACATTATCAATACCCTCGTTTTAGAATATAGTGCTCTTTGTGCATTAAATAGACTCCTATAATTGAATATTATATCAGGCTGGAAAATAGACTCAATTCTACTAGAAACACCACATAAAATTTAAAAACAGCAAGCACCTTTTGTTTTTACTATGCACATTATATGGTCCTTTTGGCCATTTTCCTCAAAAGTCTGTGACTTTTAATGTCATTTGACTATATTCCTTAATAAAATATTTTTGCATGTTTAAGATATACAGTGTTAGACAACACTTCACCTTAACTTTTAAGCTTGTCTCTCTTTTACAAAGACTGGTAGGAAACCAAGAAGTCATTAACTACATCGCATTTCCCTGATTTCCTAACCCTATTTAACTATCAAATATTTCCTTACATCTCATCATCAAGATTTTTTTCAAGCCCTGAGAATATTGCCTCAAACATATGATGTTAAATAGGCCATTTGTGCAACATACAATCTTTAAACAACTTTTTTTTTGTTTTTACGAGCAAGCTGCTGATAAAGAGACATATGTGCTGTTTTATGTATCCACACGCCTTACTACCATTTTTTTTTTTTTAGATCAACACCATAACTTACGTTGTCTTCCACACAAAGTTCTGGCAAAGCTTCAATAGATTCATTAGTGGGTTTTTCTTTACAACCAACGAAGCTCAAAGAGCTCCTCACAATGGAGCTAATCACTGCCTCTTCCCTGACCCTAGCTTCGGTTTCCCTCTTTTCACTCCAGACTCTTATTTCATTTCTAAGCAACTGGATTTCCGTGGCATTCCCAGAGCAAATAAATATCTCCCTTTCCCCTGCTTACATCTTTTGTGTATATTTTTTTTCTATACAACTGCCTGTATTTAAACTAGTGTGGTAATGGCAGGGTTCTTCAGGTAATCTTTCATTGGACATAAATGGTGTAGCATTAAAATGCAGATAATGTTACCTCAATTAGAGAACGCTGTGCAAAACTTGAAAAAGACGAAGCTAAATGTTTGGACTAAACAAGTGAGCCTATGTTGTTAGGAGTGGGGCTGGGTAAGTTGCGTTTTTCAATAGATCCCTTAATGAATAAATGTTAGACTGTATCAACAGGCCTGAACGGGCTTGTGGTTTGTGTGTGCGTAAAGTGTAATGGTATCAATTGACTGGCTCTTTGTGGTTGCTGTAAAGTACTCTTGAATGTGTCGATGGCGAGAAGGCCAGCGGACAATAAAGCCATGACAGCTGAATGTCAGCAGCGACCTTGAACCCAAACTGGTTTCACCAATCCAGTGACTCCAGCTCCAGCGAAGACATGCGGTGGAGCCGGACCTTCAGCGTTGCCTGTCATTTTCTGTGTTCAGATTCCAAACACTTCAGTGACAATTTCAGCACGTTGCTAGAGCCTGCTAATATGCATCAGTGAACGTTCACTTATTAGCGAGGGGGGCTAACGATATGTTCAGCATTTTAAACAGGCTTGCGTGGGCATTTAAAAGCACAAAACAAAACAAAAAGAAAAAAAAGAAAGCATTATTCTAGACTGAATATTTCATATAAGCAACTGCATCCAGAGAAGACAGCCAAACCTATCTTTTCTGCAGAAATGGATTCTTTGATATGGATCTTGCATTACATAGCATTACTGTACATACATTACTACATTCTTTATTGCTGCAAATAGCACATGATTAGTTAATTAAAATACTGCATCAAGGAATAATTAATATTTGTAATGCAGTGTTTCTTTAATGAAAAACAAGAGAATTTTTCTAAAGGTCGCATTTACAGATTAAATGTGACTTTAACATAAATGGGATGTTATTAAGCTAGGCTCAATATTCAGGAGAGAACTACAAAGCCTTTTGTGGCAAAACACTATTAATGAATTCAAGAAACAGAATCCCAATGCTAATGCTGAAGTTGAGCAAGGTCCGAAGCCCAATCACAGTTGAATGTTCTGAATGCTCACTGTGTCGGGCGGGCATGGAGGAACCGAGGGTAGGGAAGGAAGGAGAGCCCATGGGTGGAGTGAAACAGTGAGGAGAACAGAGAAGAAAAGGAAGGTGGAAGGCAGATAAAGGGAGAGATGTGTATTTTAAAAAAGAGGAAAGGAAATTCAGTAGTACAGAGAGACCCACATGTATGTAGCAAAGAGCAAAAATAAAAATTAGTGTGCAAGGAAGTATGTCTAGCACCTTCATTGTTGGTGCTAAAGTAGTATTAATATTGTAGTGCCATAAAGATTGTGATTTCTTGTAATAAAATTGTAGCATCAGAAAAACAAATAAAAGTTGGAATATCAAGATTTAAAAATGTAAATTTATTGTCAAGCAGTCATTGTGAATGGATATGAGGGATGATTTAGGGACTTTAATTAGTACATCTTTGAACCCCAATATCAGTAAAAAGCATTTATGTGATGTGTTAATTTTCAGAAAATACATAGGCATAACCATCCACTTGTCCATCTGCAGTTGTTTCCTGTTTTTATGTGTATATATATATATATATATATATATACATATATATAATATTTTACTGAAAATAAAATTTTCCCTATAGTGTATTCTGATCAGTTTTCCCTTCCTCACCTCCTCCCAGATCCTCCACACACCAGCACCTCCCTTTCCAACTCCATTCTGTCTTCCTCACCCTTTAGAAAATAAAAATGCATAAAATGCATAATCAGAAACCACAATATTTAAGAAAAAGACAATATGGTAAGAAAAAAACTTAAGGCATTATGAGATAAAGCATGTCACAAAGCATGTCAAGAAGTGCTGAGGCCATTGTGTGTTGCCATCTACTACTGGCCAGGGTCCCTTCCCCTTAGAGTGCTTTATATAATCAGTTCTTACATCATATAAAATATAGTCATGTCTTCACATGGTTCCTTAAAACACACATAGAGGGAAATCCACCTGCAGAAGATGTTTGTACTTTTACCTGAAAAAGTTAAATATTGGCAAATATGTTTAAATTTTTCAAAAGATATAAGGTCACATGTGTCTTAATATAATGCCATTTTTTACTAATCATACTGCTCTGAGAAATAGTTATTGTCCAAAAAGTTTTGCATGAAAATTTACTATTTGCTTATTTATTAATGTAACAGTACCCAGCAGTATACTTCATCAAACTATATGATACTACAGAAACCAAGGTAAATACACCATCATCTTGACCTCATACTTTAATTAAAAAGCTCATTCTGCAAAAATCACATTAGGACAATTAAATTATCAAAAATAACCAACTAAGCACTAAAACAGATGCTCAAATAATGATGTAAAATAATTATCAACTTCCAGATGACAAAAAAGAAAATGGAAAAAAAACCCTCAACTTTGTACACTACAAAGGGAGAGCTTTTGGAGACTTAAAGTCAGTGTACAGTGAAAATGATATAGATGAGAGCAGGATTATTTTGTTTCATTAGATTTTCTTCCTAAGTTTCCTTGGGGGGTGAGGACCTTTTGACTAATAGATAGGAAGGTTAGTTTTGTTCTGTTCTTTGTACATGTGTTTTCGTATTTGAACATTCATGCATACAGATCTACATCAATCTTATCATTTAAATATGGACAGATAGCACCAGACAGCAGCTGGGGAAAACTAACTCATATGATGTTCCTTCTAGTTCCAGATTACTCTTAGTTTTTAAGTAAATTTTCTAATGTACAGTTTTTATGCCCTGAAAAAGTTGGGGAAGGGTCCGTAAGGAGTTGGAGTGATGTTTCAGGTTGATATGATCAAAATATATTGTATCCAAGCACCAAATTGTCGAAGAATGAACAAAATGTTAATGGATGTAATTCTCAGACAGGAATCAATCCCCAAAACATATATGGGTTATGGAACTTTAGTTTAAATACAAAAGCAGTCAGAAATGAAATTCAGGTTAACAGGTCAACATAATGCCTACAGCACAACCACTGTTTTTTGTTGTTGTTGTTGTCCTGCGTACATCAGCTCTCTTGGTGTAGACAATGACACCTGAAAAACACAGCCTTCTTCATGAAATAGTTATTAGGCATAGTTAGTAAACATCAGTCAGTTTAGCATAAGAAAACATTCTGAATAAATGCTGTACTGTGAAGCAATGATAGACCATTCTGCAACAAGTATTAATACAATAGAATTTGTGGTTAAAAAGAAAAGAAACGTGTTGTTGTTACGTCACGGTGCATTTCCTAAAGATGGATGACAAGCAGTCCCTCACTTATACGAACATAAAGACGGTACTATACTTTCTCAACTTTTTGTTATCGAGAGAAAGTATGTGGAAGTGAGCTCACAATAACTTATTTTCAAATCTCCAAGCCTTGTATATTTAAAGTGTACCTTAAATTATTCAGAAAATCATGATCTAGTTTATTATGTGTAGTTTCCATATTGAAAGGAAAAGAAAAAACACACTGTTCCTGTGTCAATTTCATTCTCTTCAACTGCTTTTTAAGAACTAGAGTTTTCAAGTATTGCCTGCATTGTGACAAAGTTCTAACAAAAAGTGAAAGGTTGATCTAAGATTCGGGTGGTGACCCCGCACAGCACCATCACTTCCTACAGGTAACGAAGGCCTCTGAGCCCCCTTCTCTCTCTTCTCTCTCTCTCTCTCTCTCTCTCTCTCTCTCTCTCTCTCTCTCTCTCTCTCTCTCACACACACACACACACACACACACACACACACACACACACCTCTCTTAGGGTAAAATGTCCATTTTAAAGCCAACACTCAGCTACTGGTTTGTTCCAGACTCTTCTAGTCACTAAGCTGAGATATTTCTTGTGCTCCAAGCTAAATGCTGGGTATTTTGTAACATGATCTTTTCTGTAATCTTAAAGTCACAACAACAGAAGGTGTTCATCCTGAAACTCAGGAAGACCAAGCCTTTGGTGCTATGTGAAGAGAAACTGCAATTCTGATCCTGTCTCCTCCTGAGTCTGAGTTTTTAGGGTATCATTACAACAAAACAACCAACTGACTCATGAAAGGAGGCAGTTTTCATGTACAGTGAGATGATGTGAGCCCACAGTCTTCATAGTACAGATTATTTTATAGGAGTCCCCCCGCCCGCCAGATAAGGAGTTTTGTATCCAGGCCACACCAGCCATGGATGAGGTTAAAATAAACTTGACAGTCCCCACTTCCAATTCAGTCTTTTCTAAAACAAACAAACAAGTGACTCCTCCTTTTATGGCTTTGCCAGGACCACAGAAGACGCTGTCTCTGCTCTCATTTTAGCAGAGCTTTAAGTTAGGGTGCACTGGCTGAGAAGCTAGGTGCTGACATGGCTTTCCTCCGTTCTGCGACAGCTGCCTCCCCCGGCCCCCCGCCCCCCAGCAGCAGGCCAGAGCTGCCGGAGACTGCATGGCAGACCAGGGCAGGGGAACAAATGCCTTCTTGCCAGAACCCTGGTATTAGAAAACAAAAAAGTCGAGAGAGGTGTGTCCACTGTCCAAACATGCAGCTCTACTCCGCATTTGGTTTTGGTTAGCATTTGGAACGGTCTTCACTAGACAAGATTTCCAGTTCTTTGAAAAGAGAATTTGATTCTTCCCATGTTTATCATTAAAATTAACTCAGTTTAAGGGAAACTTTAATTAAATTCAATGAAGGTACTTGCAGATATACATTAAAGTACAGTTTCTCTTTTTGTTTTTATTCAAGTACGGTTTTTTAATTTTTATAAATTTAAGACTAAGCTTTACCCAAAAAGGTATGTTCTTCTTCATATGATGTCTTGTATAATGGGGCCAGACAATTGCTCATTAGCACATGGCAGTGCCACCCAGAGCACTAGCTACCCTCAAAAGGCTCCAGTTCAGTCCAGCAATACATTTCAAACAGAAAAGTCACTAGTGCTCACTGCTGTCTGGCAAATATTTAGATACATGTAATACTGATATGCAGTGATTACATACAGGACAACAGTCACTTCTGTCGTTTTTGCTTATGGTGATCTTCTTCAGGTGAACTTACCCTTTTCTATTTCTGTGTCATTTGAAATGTAATTATATGTATCAGCCCAATATTATATATATATATAAATTAACTATATGGGACATTATACATGTTATATGCATTTCCCAGTCTTCTAGTTAGAATTCAAGGAGTTAGAGATTGAGAGATTCTCCTCTGAAAAGTCTCCTGGCAGGATATTTTAAGTGGCAACATCTGCTGAAGTTAGTGGGCAGTGTTAGAAATTAATCCCAGACATTAATGCTGAAGTAATTATTAATAAAATATTTAAATGAGTTCTATTGTTTAGAGAAAAACTCTCATTTTACTTGTTATCACAAAATTGTATTAATAATACAGAGCCACCAAACACATTTGGAGACACCGTACGAATCTGCTTGTCACATTTAATTATAAACTACTAAGGTAATCACTAAGCAAATTAATAAGCAAAAAGTAGTAATATTCAGTATGCAACTGTCCTTGGTCTGAGAATACAGGAAAATTAATGCTAATAAACACCAAGCACCATTTGAATGATGAATTCATTGTAACAATTTTCTCTGAGAAGTGCTTTTGGTGAGGTTGGCTCCTTACAACATGACCCTCCTATTTTAAGAAGCAGCCATGTCGGGCTGGTGACATCCATGCTCTTAGAGTTCTGAGAGGTATGTTGACTAAGAAATGTATAATATATATAAATATTTCGCATGCATATACCATGGGCCAAATCACGTCATGCAAATATAATAACCCCCAAACAGCAAAATTTCAGTACATGGCACTAATTTGAGGATGTCTTCAGACACCAACAGAAGACATCATATCTGTAATACAGGAATATTGTCTTTTTCTTTTAGTCATGTAAGTGAAAAAGAACAGAAAACTTAAGGAATGACCCTCAAAAATGGAGGGATAATTTGGTAGCTATATCTGAGCTGTGACATCCTACTGTATACAAAGCTGAGCTTTCTTGATATAGAAAAGCCTAGAAGTTTTTGCTGTTAGCCTTGTGTGAGAGCAGGTGCGAACTTACGTGGACTGGCACAGAGTGTATGCGAAATGGCTTGTCTTTCAGCTATTCATGTGGTGTGTAATGTGATCTCATTTAGCCATAAGTTTATATTGTGTTCAGATCTATATATTTATGACTATAGGAAGTAGAGGAAGTAGTTCTATGAAGTTACTTCCTGAAATAATTCCTAGATCTCCATATTTTTACTTTTTTTCCATCATAGGCCGAGCAAAGTTCTCTCACTGAGCTTGCATCTAAGACATATAAGCATTTATAAAAATCAAGCATTTCACTTCCAATACAGCAATATTGCATCCTCTCAGACCCCTTAACAAATAACCTGCCTCCTTTCCACATGCTCCAAAGTTTAAGAATGGCAGATACATCTTTCCTGAATAGGCCCTGTGCACAAAGTGTGGATAGAAAGTACATTACCCAGTTAAGTATATGTGTTCTCTTTAGAACAGTATCATTTAAAATGTACCTTAGCATATTAAGTGGTTGACAGCATAAATACAAACAGGTTTTGCATTGCAGCTCTACACAATACGTCTTTGTGTAGTTGACTGACTGCTTACAACAATAAAAAATAATTGTAGCCTTCTGCTGTCAAACTTTCTAGATACTTTGTAGAAAACTTCAGAGATACAATTTCTTTTACTCCGATACAACTAATTTGAAAAGTAGTGTAGTACCACAGAATGTGAATGTTTCACCCCATTGAGGAGACTGTTATCCGTTAACAATGGACAGAATTTCACATCCTTGTCTTTCAAAGAAATGCATTGGCAACACTTAAGCATGCAAGGAAATGCCTTACATGGCAGTGAGTCCAATATTATTAATGTAAAAATTTCAAAAGTATTTATTTACCAATTTTGGCAGTTGTCATGGACATCACTGTTTCATGTGGCATTTTTGACAAAAAACAATTTGCTAGCTGATAGTTACAGGAGGACTGAAAGATTCTTTCCCCACCCTAACCCTTTTACAGTATAAAAATGCATCCTTAATGTAACTTTTCTGCAGAAGAGAAGAGTTCTAGAGGACAACCTTTCTAGCACAGTTTCCATATGAGGAAATGAATGCAAGTGTTAACAAGGCCTAAGCTTCCCTTTTGTATTCGTTTCTTCATTAAGCTCTAACTATGCTCTGGCTCTTGTACCCTGAAGATTTGATGTGAAGATGCTATGACAGGCTTGGCTTCTGCTGATGCAGCTGGCACTCCTGATGCCAAAAGCCAGAGCCTGTGGTAGTGGGATCAGGAGAGTCGTTCCCAGCACAGTTTGCCTGTCAGTTTCCCATCCGCCTCGAAGTGCAGCACCCCCTCCTCAAGTTTCCCTAATGAGAAGTGGAGGACAATACCAGTATTGTTGTTTCTACTGGCAATCTTGTGGAAAGAACAGTCGCTGTTTACCCAAGCATTTGTATTACCCAAACTCTGTCGATAATTACTGCTAGAGTCCCCGATTAGCTCTGCTCTCTGCCTCAGCACAAAATATCTATTGAGATAGACACAGAACAACTTTGCTGTCTCTTAAAGCATTTGAACAGTTTACTGCATATGACTTATATTTATCAGAATAGAAGAAACCTATCTAGATGCACTGCGCTCAGAACATCAAGAACTTCTCGGCCATATAAGGAACTCATATATTTCAGTGAGCTTGAAAATTTATCCCCATCCCACCTTCTCCCTCCCTACCCCCGAAAAAGTTCAAAAGCACCTTCTCCTTTCAATTGATACAGTCTTATACCTAGGAGCTTATGGAAAATACAAGCATACTTCAAGTATGAATGACATTTCTGGTCAGTTGATCCCTGTTAATGTCTTATGGTGAAATATGTAAAAGAAGAAATGTCTACTTATTTAATTACTATGCAATTTCATGATATGCTTTTGTTTTCTAAGCCCTAACAAAATGGTACTATTGCTACGTCTATTTCCATGATACTGGTAATAATTTTAATCTGTCACATCATTCTTACCCCCTTCATGCCCCACCCCATATGCAGTCGGCTGTTAGCAGTATGCAAAACACCATCATGAATATGCGTAATTATGGAGATTCATGGTAATTTTTCAGGGTTATCTGATGTGACGTTTATAGGACAGCAGCATACATCAATTTAAACGAGAGTGACAAATATCTTATCCTTTATATTTCTATAGTATTTTTAATATTTCCTCAGCCCTTCTCCAGGGAGTAGTATGAAATGGTAAGAACTTGAATAATAAAAATGTTAAACAATCAAATGCTTTACTAGATGTTTTTTTAAAGCAAGTTTTACAATGAACCTCTTTCTACCTGTTGAAGTCTGAAAAGTACACTGTATGGGTTCTTTTATTGAACAATACTTTTATCAAGCAAGTCAACACAAGCATGGGTTTTTACATATGTCATTGTAAGATGAGGATAAATGGCTTAATTACTTTTAAACTATGATTGCATACCTAACAGAATTATTTGGCAAACATGGTCCACCACCTTTATTAAGTGCAGGCATTTGAAACAATAATCTATTTGGGGCATATTTGAATTTTGTTCTAAGTGAGATGCACCTCTTAGACACTTGCATATTATCTTTATCTTAGTGACTAATTAGGACTAGCTTGACAATTTCATATTTACAATGATTATCAAGCAGGAATCCTTTTTCTTGTTCGGACTGTTTGTCATGAATACTGTACAGTACTAATTACATTGGGGATATAAAGACTCCCACAATATGATTGAGAGGCATCTTAAGTTCAAAGTGAGTGAATGTGAATTGTTTCAAGAATTTTAAGTAGTGGGGCAATTATTGCCCATTTCTCATGCCATCACTAAAAACAGCAAAATAACTGTGTTCACTCAAGTCATTATATCAGTCATATGTTTTAATGTATTAGCAATAAAGTCACTAAAAGTTGACTGCATTCAAATTGACACTCCCCATTCCAACCAACTCAATTCAGAATTCTTTTTTTCTTAAGCATACATGTTCATGATTTCAAGTTGCGGATCAAACCTTCACAATTAAATATTGCTCAGCACTATGTTAGCAGCACAGCACCAGGACCTACTGTGGAAGTATATTGCTAATAAAAATGACAAGTGTGGATACTGGGACACTGCTCCAGAGTAGGTTGGAGCAACATACTTTGTCTGACATACCTATAACTATGTTAGACCTCTAACTACCACTGTTTGTTGCTTTAAAAGTAATTCCTTCGGAAAATACATTAAACTTCTGTCCCTTGTTAAGGTCTCAGTTTGATTAATAACAGATTTTGTGGTACGATAGACCTATACAATAGCAATGCTGTAGATGAATGCACTCCTCTGTATTTGGATGTTTTCAGCAAAACTGTGTCTACATACATGTATAACGCCATCTGAAGAATTGAAGCAACCATCCAAGTAAGTCAAGGGTAAAACACATGTACCTCAACTACTTACTGCAAGAAAAAGCAAAGGATTTGGTATGAGATGTTCAAATGGCTGCCTTGATTTTCTTCACTTTTCACATGTAGACATAGTTTGCAGTAATAGTCACATCAACATTTTAAACGTATGCATATATAATACTGAAGTATTTGTCCACAGGAGAGGGCCAAAATTTTCTCACAGTAATAATTTATACTTTTCAGTTGTGCTTATATTTTAGTTGAGCTAGATTATATGTGTGTGCACATGTGCATGTGCATGCATGTGAATTAAATTGAGGCAAAACTAGACAGACTCATCATGTACATTTATTAACTGCTTGATTAATAAATAGATTCATATATATCATAAAGACAGCTCCCAAAAGGAAGTTCATTGATATAGTCTGTCTAAAACTTTAATAATACTTCTCAATATAGCCATAAATTCATTTGCATACATTTATAATAAAACAAACAGAAAAATTTCCAGGGAAGATGTTCAATATTGTATATATTTAAGATTTTTATACATTTAGTGTAACATCCATAAAGAATCAAATGCCAGAATCCATTTACAAAAGTTCCATTGACACATTAAAAATTCAAGTATGTGTCAGATTTTGCACTGTTTCCTCCACATGCACTGACAGACACAATACTATATTCAATTGCTAACATTTGCATTATCGTACATTATGCTTATTAAATGTACAAACTCCATTCTGTTTATTAACACATAAGGACTCTTAGCTTTCTTCTGGTCTTGCTTAATTTGAAGTTGCAGTCTTTATCCTAACCACATAGAAAAGCATCCCAAAAACAGGAAAGCAGCCATGTCATGTTTCTTCCTATTGGACTGAGTCAGAACATGTTTCGTTCAATATTAGAAATTAAATTTTGGTTCAGTTAAAATATCACCAACATGTTGGACTATCAGTGTTTTTCTGGGCAAACAATTAATGCCTAAATATTAAAAAAAAAAAAAAAAAGACATCCAAATACTCAGTAAATCTGTTTAGCAACACAAATGGACTTTCTAGGTTAGACATTTAGCAGTTAGGGCTCATGTGAGGCATTCATTTGTAATTTTCTTGTTTTGTGTAAAAGTATGCAATTGAGGCTTACAGTGAGACTGAAATTCCCTCTATCCCCATAAAAGCACATGGAGCAGATGCAAAATTAAGCATCTCAGAGTGTTTTCTTCCCCAATGTTGTTATAATTTGTTCTGAAAAATCAAACGTCTGTCTTTAAATTTATTTATGAAAACTCAACTTCCAGAATTAAATGAATACGTTTTATATAAACACCGAGAGAGGCTGTGATAGATACTTTCCTTTGGAAATGCTAAAGAGCAAAATATAATAATTTGGTGGCAAACATCTGTCTGTTAATCATATAAGATAAATTCATAAGAAATACAGCAAAGATATTTATTTACTGTTGCTGCTAAGCCAGTCTTTATTTATCTTGGAAGATTTTTCATCTATGAGTGAAAAACAAACTTTCCTTCAAGAGGTCTGTGAACCGAATAATAAATGTCAGGTCTAAATCCTGTATGAAAATCAGTCCGGTTTAATCCAGGGTATTCTTCAGCATGCAAATGAAGACTAGAGGTTTCCCTGGGCCCGCTGTCATACAGGCAGCCAATTTACAGACCCTGGCACAGTGTATGTGTTATGGGCTCGCCTGCCCCTCCCCCTAGCCTAAGACTTGGTCTCAGCTGCCTGCCTTTCACAGAAAACCACAAACCAAGGAAACATATCAGTAATAGCGCCCTGTAAATTAACTTGACATTTGATGCAGAAAAAACCCTAAAAGCTTACAAAAGACATTGAAAACAAAAGCCACTCAGGACTCACACTACATATATTGTGGATTTAAGAGATCTGGAAGGTGGTTATTCTATTGTAACCAACATATACAGCCTTCATCTTCTTTGTTAAGACAATTCAGTCATTCTTTGTTACAAGCAGACTATCCGTCAAACAAGAAAACAATGTTTTCCACAAAACCTACTTAGAAGTCCAACTGGTATTATAATCCTAATTCAATCAGTGATTGAATTTAGATTAAAAATAAAGTTGCACATTCTTACTGTTTAATAAGAAGATAAAATGTGAGTATATGTTTCCTCAGCAAATAGGACATTAACATTTCTAATATGTAAATAATGTAAGACTCATTAGAAATTGGTGTGAATTTTACTGAATGTGCGATAGTTACAAATATCGTGTGTCTTAAATTTTTGCCATTCTAGGGATTTCATTTTCTTCATGCTTTGAAAAAGTCTGAATGCTTTCTACAGAAATATATACATATATACATATATTATATATATGGATACACACACCGACACACACACACACATCTATCTATCTGTGGTTCAAAGAAGGGCTGTTGATGAAATATTAAATCGTTCCTTGACATCAGCTGTGGCATAGGGCTAGAGTGAGGCACGGCACATATTTAAGCCATTAGACATGCAGGAATGTTACCATTATTATGCGGTATTGTGTCTGGCTATGTCTCTCTCTCTCTCTCTCTCTCTCTCTCTCTCTCTCTCTCTCTCTCT
>OU015758.1:30799646-30810223 GCA_907169655.1 Acomys percivali
TCTCTCTCTCTCTCTCTCTCTCTCTCTCTCTCTCTCTCTCTCTCTCTCTCTCTCTCCCTCCCTCCCTCTCCCCTTTCCTTGCCTCCCTCTTTCCTTATGCCCTCCTCCCAACCTTCTCTGAGTTTCTCCTTTTTCTGCCTTCCTCATCAGGGTGTGTTACTCCGAACGTTACGAATTCTGGCCTTACAGTTTACCAGCACAGAACCACACTGGTGAAAATGCATGATCTTAGCGTCTGTGCTTCTTGGTATTCATAGATTTATTCACAAGTCCCTGTGTTCTACTCTTTTCGCCTCTTTCTATGGTTTATATTACTGCCGTGCCTATATCCTTCTGGGGATTTCAAATAAGAATCAAGATATACCTGGCAAATGTTCTGTAATGGTGTCTGCACCTCCATAATTTAGCTGTTTCTTTAAAAGAAAAAAAATTAAAGAGGTTTATGGACTTAAGGATATATGAAGAGTGTTTTGATTGGCATTTTTTTTAGTACTTTAACTGCTGAAGGTTCAGTTTGTATAAAATGGATGTAATAAAATAAATTTATGTACATATATGTGCTTGTGTATATGTAAATGTAAATACATTTAAAATAAAAAGTTCATAAATCTGGATTATATCTGCTTATTGAGCTCACTATATTCATATTTGGTAACATTAAGATATTTCACAGAAAGGTTCAAAGGTAAAAGTTTAGCATTTTATCTCTCCTCTAGACACAACACTTAAATATTTACAAAGCGAGGAGTATTTAAGCTCCTGTTACTCCATGCCTCAGCATACAGGCAGGCACATCCCTGCATGCAGCTCCTTTTAACAGAAGCCCTCTAGTGCACATTACAAGTGCCAAGAAGATTTTTTTCTTTCTTTTTTTGTTTTCCTTTTGATATGAGGAAAAATTCTTTTGAATAATTTCATTAGCACCTTAACCAGAAATTTAACTTAATTTACAATAATTTTCCTTCAATAGATATACTCTTCCAGCAAAAAAGAATTCCCCCTTGAAATTATCAATGCTTTTGTTTTCAGAGATTAATATTCAGTACTATAATATAAGACTGAAATCAGAGAAGTCCATGTGTGTGCTTTACTGTTTATAGCTCCAATTTAATTACTATGTGTTAAACCACCTGGACAGTGAAATGAATTTATGAATATGTTTTGAGACAGCAATATTTTGGAACTGCATAAGAGCAAAAAAAAAATGGGGTGGTGAGGACATTGCATTCAATGGTCTCAGTGCTACTATCCTTGACAATTCATACTCTAGGGAGAAAAATGTTAAATATGAGAACATTATGATTATGATAAAGGCTTGTTATAGTCCTAAAGCGTGGGGTATATAAAATACTCACATTTTCACATGTACAGTTATAACATTTTCTAAGCAGCATAGATTATTAAGAAGATTCATTCCTTTTTTTTTTTTTTTTTTTTGGAGAGGGAGGGGAGAAATTTACAGACCAGCACTAAGCTATTCTGTTTAACACAACTCTGTCTAGTTGATTGTAAGGCACGTGTGTAGTGTTTTTCCAAAGCCTGTCATCAACAGCAAAGCAATCTACAGCTCAAAACATTTTTTTTAGGAGATACTCATTTTATTAAGAGTCAATAAGGTAGGTTGTACGGAAAAATATACATGCATTTGCAATTCATATTGTTGCTGTGTTTCTATTGTGTTCTGAGCTTCCATCATGGCTGAGAGATGGGAAGCTGGCCTGCAGTACAGAAGGGTACGACAGAGCGCTCCAAATAAATACTTAGAGCATTTCCCCTAATTATCTCTAATTATGACCACCTTTCGTACCATGCAGTGGGGCACGGGGAGTGGAAACTGATAGGAAAAGGATTATTGTAAGTGCGGATCATATCCGTACTTATTAACGTTCGTAATTATTTTGGTCCAGAGGATGACGTTTCATGCCGGACTGCCAAGCGCCTCAGTCTACCCATTCAAAGAGATGACAGAAAATGAATCTGAATGTGCAGGCATTAAACATTTAAATTCTCTACTCCCTGGTCATTATACGACTGTCATATTTTACACCTTCCCATCCCCCCACCCTGCGTTTGCTGATTTGACTTCATTTACATTGGCTCATTATGCATCCGGCCTTTGTTCTACTGAGCGCGATACAGTACAGTGACAAAGCAAAACTCATGTGTCGGCTGGGATAATTTTTCTGATTTAAAAATTAGGTCTCACTACTTAAATTTACATTTAATTCCCCAACATTATTTAGATTGAAGGTGAGATTATTTTTTTTTTATTCATGTGTGATAATTATAATATACGTGCAATGATTTTTAAGGTAGTTGAAATTACCTGAAAATGTCATTAGGAAATGACATTTAAGACCTTTCATAACAAATATTCTACTACTACATAGCCAATATTATCATATTATAAGCACGAGGTCGTTCTTTCCAAGCTAACCTGGGTCACAGTATGTAGGCCCAAGAAGAAGCTTTTATCTACTTCATTGTTTAGATCAGTCCCTTATGCACCTTAATTTACTATATCAAACAACAAAGGTAACGTCAATCCTTTCTTTTAAAAAAGAAGGCCTGCTTTGCATTTCTTGCAATTAAGAAGAGTCTCTGATTTAACAAACCAAATTTTCATTAAAGGGAAGTCCTAGCTGACCAATGACACAGAAAACTGAGAGTTACACTGAGCTTTATATGTCTATCCCTAGGCCAGTGCACACCGTCTTTTCATTTGTTTCCACCAAGGGAGACATGGGATGGATCTAATACAGCCTAACTAAACCCCCGTTCACACGTGGGCGAGGGCTTTTAATGGGGTAGTGGTGAGAATGCTACTTTGTACCTCAGTTATATTTGCATTTATTTGTGGTTGGACAACAGATGTTTTGAAGTGCAAAGAAAAATTAAATATTAGTGAGTATGTTTGCTGTACTTCCCAATCAAAGTAATTGCCATGAATAAATTTTATTTTCATTATCTTTATACGTTTTGACCTAGGTGGTTTTTCTAAATTTTTCTATCGTTGCAAATAACGCAATCATGGTCACACCTTACATATCTGGACACTATCTTTGAAGAAAAGAGCATCATTATAGCTTCCTGGCTCTGTTAATAACTCATTTTGTGACCCATGGCTTCTCCCCTAACCTGTTTATGCTTTTATTTTTTTCATCTACGCAAAGGGATTATTTGTCTATTAGGTACCCCTACTGAGATTTTGCAACATTTAATTAGAATAAAATATTACTCATAGGAAGGAAGTGTCTTATGAAGGCAAGCTATCTTTTTCATTGATTAATTTTTACTACATTGTGAGAAAATGCAGTGTTGCATATTTTGCTGTGTTTAGCCAATCTCTCTCTTTCTTTTTTTCTAAATTTGGGACTTTCATCTTAAAATTAATAAAAATAAAATACAAATGCTTAGTTGGGTTTCTTAGAGGTAGCAGCAATCACCCACATCTTGGCAATTTATATCATATAATCTTGTTATCATCTGCAAGATATTTCTGTAAGCATAATTGGTTTTGGAAAATGGCTTTTGCAGTAAAAGTAGTCAATACAGTAGCATTTAGAGAGAGAGTGCAGCAAGTAGGAAGATTAGAAATTCAGCAAAGAGTTCTTACCAGAGTTGAATCTCAAGAGAAATAGTAAATAGAGGTTTCATGTCTATAATTATTTAAGGGTATCTTATATTTTGGGGTACTAGACATTTATTCGCTAGCATGCACTTTCAATGTTAAAATGTATAAAATGTTATTATTTGAGTGCTTAACTAAGCTAATTTAAAAGATGACTCCATTTCAATGCCATTTCAAAAATATTATCTGGACATATGTAACTTTGTTGTAATTTTTATGATTAAAATGGTATTATTTAGTGTATTTTTACTTTGATCAGATTATCTAAAATGAGTCTTCCCTGGGCCAAACTTAGCATCACAGAATTGGTAATACTTGCTTAGACTCTGAGACACATCAGTATCATGCACAGATTTAAAAATATTTTATCCAGTATTGTGTAATGTGTGCCTTTAATGACTTTTCCTTCATCACTGAATACATGGCATCATCTTATGTGATTTTTGAGACCAGAAAACAAGAACATTCATAGTTAAATACAGAGATAACTTTACTATCTCTGGCCAGGAGCAGGAAGTCTGGTGACGTAGCATAAGAGAATTGGATATGCATATCAATGTGTGTTGGGATAGTGGACAGTACTATTGCAATTAACATCGCATGGCCCTTCCTAAAGAGAGTTAAAACTGCCTTCATGAACCCAGGCTGAGCTGAGTATGAATTGCTTGATTCATAACATGTAAGGTGCCATGACAGGTGTTTTGTAGGATGAAGGGGTGATTTAAGGCTCAGTTCATATTGCCATGTTTTCTTCTCCCTTTGTTATCGCTATCAGGATTCTAGATAGTATCTGACCCACTAAACTGAGTCGCAAATCAAGGGCTACAACTAGTTGGAGAAGGTGCTCCAACTGACTCGCAGTGTAAGTTGAACGTGGGAAAAAAAAAACTTTACTGCACAGTCATTGGAACCTGGAGATTTTGTGGTTTTATAGAAGCTTCCTACATTTCTCTAAATGTGTTTTGTGGACTCCTGACTTTCCTAAAGCCATAGACTGGAATCCACAAGATCAAAATTATATTCATCCTATGATGATTGTTACTGTCCTATTTGCTTTCACTTCTTTGCAAATGCCAGGCTCCATGTATATTCCATTGTAGTAAACACACTACAAGAACCCACTAGTACTGTGAATTGGATGTTAGTATCCATATGCCATCTATATGTTGAAGTCATAACCCCTAGTGCTTTGGGATCTGAAGACAGAGACAACCATAACCTCTATCCCAGAATCCATCAATAGTCAACATAGTTCAGCGGGAAGAAGTTGGGCCCCCTAAGCTTTTCCTTATACATAATTATCTGTTGATATGCCTAGTAGCATATAGGCCCATTGTGGGCAACCACAGCTGCTGTTAGGTCATGACTGCTGGCTATTTGGTGCCTAGCAGCCCTTCTTCCTGCGCTTATGTTCTTCCCATCCTCTCTTTTGTGATGATCCCTGAGACTTTGAGGGAGTTAGGGGCTTAGGACTATGCAATCAATTGTTATTTATTCCAAGTGCCTTGAACAATGACACACCTTCTCCACATTCCCATCTCATGACAAAAGCAGGCTTCTCTGATTAAGGTCGGAGTAGCATTTGTCTCTGTATATAAAAATAAATATTTAGAAGGCTGTCTGGCCACAAATTTGTTATAGCAGCCTAAATTAAGATAAATAGGCTAAAAAGATTTGTAACATAAACTGGAACTACTATTTTTTTCCATATTATCCTTTGTTTGCTTTAGGAAAATAGTCATTTTATGTAAAGATGTGTTGTTTATTCATCTTAGTTTTAAATTAATATTTTATGTTCTTAACTTTAATACCTGGCATAAAAAAAGCAACTGGCATAAATTACAACAGCAAAAAACTATTGAAGAGTTCTCTATAGTTTTTATTAGATATGTCTATACATATATTTATCTATATAAATTAGTTATTTGAGAATTTTGTACAATGTATTTTGATCATATTCATTTGTCTCCCCCAACTCCACCCAGTTCTATTTCCCCTCTCCTACCCACCCAACTTACTGTACTTTTAATTTTTTATTTATTAAAGGTTTATTTTTATTGTATGTGTATGTGTGAAATCTTGTATGTGCATGGCTGGTGCGTGGAGGTGGCATAAATAAGATCCCCTTAGAACCAGAGGTCGGTGGATACGAGCCACTTGCTGTGAGTACGGGGAACTGAACCCAGGTCCTCTGCAGGAGCAGCAAGTACTTTTAACTGCTAAGTCATTTCTCCAGCCCCTGTTTTACTTCGAAACCCATCTTATCTAATTTGTGCTACCCATATGTGGAGGCTTCCACTGGAGTTAGGTCAGTCAGTGTACCAGGGGGTTTATACTCTTAGGAAAATCTGATTGTTTTTCCCTCTTCCAGAAACTATCCGGGCTACCTTGCATGCTGATGGCTGACCTGAAGAGCTTCATGGTAAGATGCTCTTGAAGACACCACATGCTTGACTCCTAGACGTAGAGAAATCCATCTTATATTGACCTGGAAGTTTCATCCCTACGGATTGGCTTTCATAGTGCTGGATGTGCTGTCCACATGGCTGGAGGAGAAAAGCAATTGTCAGTCCACCAAGACTGCAAGCTATAAGAGTGACTGGCCTGAGAAGACATGCACACTGGTAGCATAAGCATCGTGGGAGTAACCAATCACTCTCTGATTGGATTTAAGGCCTGTTCCACAAAATGTAAGCCATACCTGGCACAATTATCAGGCCATGATCCTAGGGCATCGGCTCTAGAAAACAACCTCCTACAATTGGTCACAATATTTCTGCTATGCTCTACTAAATGGGCACTGTATCAAACCAATTCAATATCATCATACACAAGGAATAAAGCATCTCTCAAACATCTATATGTAGTAGATGATAATACAGACCCTTAACTAGCCAGGTGTGGAGAGTAAGAGACTGTGGAAACCTCAACCCTAAGCGGGACATTTATATCAAAACCCCTTCACCCAGGGCTCAGGGCCCATGGTGAAAGAGGACTCAGCAAGTGTTTAAGAGGCAGAGGCAGTGGGTGACTACAAGGAAATGGCATCTTCTGGCCCAGCAGGACAGCTACACATATGAACCCAGAGTAGTCATGACAGCGTTCATAAGACCTGTGTAAGATCAAAGCAGATGAAACCCCAGCATGCTGGGGGAAGTGAGCAAGGAGCTCCTCCCCCAGACAATAATTAGTAGAGTAGAAAAGCCCAACTGCTGATGGATGTGGCTCAGGGGCAGAGTGCTTGACCACCATGCACAAAGTCCTAGATGCAAACTCTAGTAGAGACAAAGAGAAAAGAAAACACAACAAGAAAAACACCAAAGCTTAAGAACTGTTACTCTGTCTTATCCTGACCTTGTCCACAAGGAATAGGCTATTAGCACTAATTAAACCCTGTCATCTGTGAAACTATTATAAGCATAAGACTACCATTACAGACATAGTTATTAAACAGAATCAAATGGAAGTGTTCTTGTTGTATAACCAAAGCAAAGTTACTGCCTAATGAAACTCCACTAATAATTAATGTCAGCATAATACACTGTGACTTTGGCAGCATTAGAAACAGTGGGTTCTTATTTATTTTGAAGAGAGAATAAGTGTAATTTCTTACAATAAGTGTGCAAATATATGAAGTTTCCCATAAGTCACTATACAAATGTAAAAGGTATTCAATATATAGAATATAGAATAGAGTCGGACTGTGAGAGAAAAAAGTTTTTAATCACACTTTTGACAATTGTTCACACATGGCCTACTTGGCCAAAACGTGCAGAGAACAATCTGCATTGAAAATGCTCATGTCTGTCATCTTTATTTCAGGCCAGCAGAGGCTTTACACATTTTCTCTTTCTGGTGGTCCATAAGTGAGTTTTCCATTGCTTATAGTGTTGATGTGCATTCTTTCGACGGGATCATAAGCTTCTTAAAGGTAATAATGACATCTTCTTTTGAGTTTGCTGACATGGAAGGAACATGCCTGCCACCCAACACAATTCCTGGGTGGACTGTGCTCTATTTCAGATTCAGTAGAGGAGAAAGTTCATTTTAACAAGTTCCCACTCCTGATGCCCGTTATAGAAACTCCTATAAAGTAGGTTATTTTAAAGCCTAAGATATCTGTTAAAATTAGTAACTCATTTAGCTTATCCCTATAAATCCAGTTAAACATCTGAAACAAAGTTTTAAAAGTATTTTTATAGATGATTCACTGGTTCACGTACACTACCTGTACTGTATACATTATCACATTTGATTTATACAAATTGGTAGGATAAGTGCTATGCTTGATCTATTTTACACATAAAAAATTCAAATATCTGCTAGTTTAGAAAATTTGCCCACAAACATGTATCTACTAATTAATAAAAGAGATTTTAAACTGAGAATCAAATTCCAGAATCAATGCTTTAAAAAAAATTAGAATACGAACCTACCAGAAAAGTTTATTATTATTCTAATATAGATGATAGTATGGATTCCTGCAAATGATTATTAAATTGTATTATACAAACTAATTGTTTTTCCACAGTATGAGTGAATAAGGCCATAGGTGACTATTTCTGTTGTAAATATAGATGATTGGAATTTTGCATATATTCATGAGAAATTTTTATGAACTTCAAAATGTTTATTTTTCATTTGATTCTTTATCATGTTCCTTAATTGAATTTTCTTCTTTTAAAAATAGCTCCATTTATAAATTTGAATAATGTATAAGTGCTAAGTAACTCAAATGGGTTTCCTTGGAAATAACCTAGACACATTTACACTTCTTAAAATTAAAACAAAAGAATATTATAGCAACAATTATTTTAAGATTTCCAGTATGTTGGCTGACAATGATTGTTAATACAATAATTAATCCATTTGTATCTTCAGGCTTAAAGAAAAGAAGGTCTGTAGGTAACTTAGGACAGTGTCAAGTGTACAAATAAAACAATAAAAATATTAATAAGCTTTCCTATATGAATTTTCTAGTAAGTAATTAAAAATAGTTTTCTATGAAAGTTCAAAACCTCTACCCCAGATAATGAATAGAGAACATTTTGGGGGAAAAAAGCTTCATGCTGTGGTTAATAAAATCTATAGAATAGCAAAAAAAAATTTTTTTTTGCCTTTTTCCTAGCAGTGGTAAATATAACATCTTTCCATCCTTTATTTACAGTACGATATTTTTTGGGGTTTTTTTCTTTTCTTTTCTTTTCCTTTCTTTCTTTTTTCATAGACTTGGCTGTCCTGGACTCTCTTTGTAGACGAGGCTGGCCTTAAACTCACAGAGAGATCCGTGTAGGCCCGGCTAGCAATCGTTTAAGACACAGACACTTGTTATATTTTAAAATAGCCTTAGTTAACCTAGGGCCAGGCAGATATTAATCCTCTAAATTACCTCCCATAGTGGGGCAGGTATGGGATCCCTGCCTCAATCCCATGCCATCTGCTTCTAGTAATATCTATCAAACTACCTCCCATCCATAATCCCAAATACTTGCTAATGTTCCTCATCTGGGCCGGATTCTCCATCCATGCCAATGGCCAGGTGCTTCTCTTCCAGCTAACCCATGGCGGCCTTCCTCTCTTCACTTCAGGTCTCTCTCCTTCTCCTAGTGGAGGTCCTTCTTCTTCCCAAAATTCCTCTCTCTCTCTCTCCTAGCCCCACCTATCTCCTTTGCCCTGTCCAGGTGAAATGGCTTTTTATTAATCAAAAGGTAAGTTACAAAGACAACAAACAGTAATTAACATCAAAATGCATCAAACCACCCCCCCAACACCTCTGCATCTCAGAGTGCTGGGATTACAGGTGTATGCCACTGCACCCAGCATAGTTTAGTATTTTTCATATATATATTTTATTAATTTATTCATATTATATCTCATTGTTATTCCATCCCTTGTATCCTCCCACTCCTCCCTCCCTTCCATTTTCCCCTTACTCTCCTCCCCTAGATTGTGACTGAGGGGGACCTCTTCCCCCTGTATATGCTCATAGGGTATCAAGTCTCTTCTTGGTATTTTAAGAAGCTATGAACACACAAAGTGGCAAAGAGTCAGCCCTCTTAGAAGACTGAGATGGCACTGGGCAGCTGGGGGAGAAGTCATGGAGACATTCCTTCTAGAATACCCTGCCATTAGTCATCATCCTCTCTGGAAACTAGAAACCAAACTCCAGGTTACCACGGAAGTGTCTGGTAATTTTTAGGACACTCTTTTATCTACCAAGAATTTACAAACCAAAGAAAAGTGGTCCAAACGTTGTTCTAATTCCCACACCTCAAAATCCATGGCGTAGGATGTCCCTGATGGGTTTTTCGCTCCCACCCTTTTTTCATCATTAGCTGAGGGTACCCACTCCAAGGGCCTTTCAGACGTGCTCTGTGTGTTCTATGACATACTGCTAACCACTTCTAAGTCTCTGTTCTACAATAATATACTTTTCAAACATTCATTAGCGCTTACTCATTGTACGGAACACTCATTGTACGGAGTTTCTTCAAGGGTATCACATACTTGACCATATTCACTCCTATATCCTCCCTTCCTCCTCCAACCTTTCTCCTTCCTTACCCTAACGTCACCTCTATTTTCTAATTTGTCTAAGACTGCCATAGGATGGGTGTGGAAGTCAGAGGAGAATGTGTGGCTCTTTTCCATCATACCATGATCAAGTTGCATCCATTTGTCCAGCAAATAACATAATTGTATTTTTATGGCTGACCATATGTCTATAGTGTACATAAACCATCCTCTCTTTCTCAGTTCATCTGGTGATAAGCATTTGGTTTGGTTTTATAACTTGGTTAATGAGAATATCGCTGTAATGAGCATGAGTATGCACATATTTCTATGATATGATGGTTTAGGGTAATTATCCAGAAGTGGTGTCTCTGGGTCATATGGTAGTGTGTGTGTGTGTGTGTGTGTGTGTGTGTGTGTGTGTGTGTGTGTG